>RBNI01006321.1:0-11470 GCA_003990745.1 Jimgerdemannia flammicorona
AAAAAAAAAAAAAAAAAAAAAAAAAAAAAAAAAAAAAAAAAAAAAAAAAAAAAAAAAAAAAGAAAAAAAAAATAAAAAAAAAAAAAAAAAAAAAAAAAATGCAAACTAGAATAAAAGTTATATATAATGCATATAAAACTAAAACTGTATGTAACCCAATTTACTATATAAAATCCTATATTCAAGGAATTTTCACAGATTGAAAAGTGTCCCAAAAATATCCTTGAAATATTCATCTATAGGTAAAGAATATAAAGAATATAATATATATAATCTCCCATGAATGAGGATTATAACTAATATATATATATAGTATAAGAGGCTTTTAATAGTCTGGAAAATATCTTATAATCAATTACTAGAAAGACCCTTTCCTTCAATATACTACTTAAACTTTGGCTTTGAAAAGGCTTTAGTTAATAAGTATATAATTATATACTCTATGGAGAAATATTCTAAATATATAGTATTACTTTCTATGTATTCCTATACAAAATGATGCTGTCTACCAATATGCTTCCTTTTACTATAGTGTATGGAATTCTTACCAAGTACTAATATGGATTGGTTGTCTTGTCTAATCAGTATAGAGTTCTTCTAAGTAAAGTGAAGCTCCTTTAATAGCTTGCAGAGCCAAATGGCTTCCTTTGTTGCCAATGATAACATCTGGTACTTTGCCTATATTGATAATATTGCTACAGATAATTGCTTATATAATTGCTATAAGATAGCTTCTTTGTTATTTTCACTAATATAAAAGAGGTACCTAGTCATAGACTGATAGTCATCCAAGTCTCTGGCCTAATCAGTGTCATATATATCAGATAGCTGGATACTATTGCTCTTACTGTTGCTCCTGCTCAATTCAATATTACTACTCAATATAAGTATATAGTATACTGATCTCTTTGAGTATTGGAAAACCTCTTAATGGTACTCCAATATGAATTATCATAGCAGAAGAAATACTGTGCCACCTTATTCAGAGCATATGATATATCTGATCTTATTTCCAGCATGATATATATAAGAAAACAAATTGCTTGCTAATAAGAAATATTATTGGTAGACATATTATTGTCATTATCCTCAGGTATAGTGTTTGGCTTTCTTAACTTTACAAAAGTATCCATAGGAGTACAAACTGGCTTACATTTACTCATATTGAAGTATTCAAGAATAGCTTTGGCATAAGTTCCTTATAAGAGATGTATGATATATATATTTCTGTAACATATACATAATTGATATCCTCAAAAAGAAGAATATATCACTCATGTCAGTCATCTTGAATTCTTGGTATAGGGCTTCTTTGACTCCATTATGCCTATTCTTGCTAACAATGATAATTATATCATTGACTCATATACTAATAAATACTATCATTATAATACTGGACATATATACAATATTATCTACTTTATAATATATGAATCTATTGTCAAGGAGATGCTTATTGGTTCCTTTATTTCATAGCCATACTGCTTGCTTGATGTCATATAGTTCCTTATATAATCTGCAAATAAGCTCACTATTTTCATATCCTTGTGGTTGATGGATATATAGTTCAGTGTCAACATCACTATTCAGAAATACTGTCTTTATATCCATTTTATGGATTTTGAGGTCATATACTATGCTGATCACAAGGAGTATTCTAATTAAAGTAAGCTTGAATATTGTCAAAAATATCTTATTATAGTCTATATTATAATCCTACAAATAATCCTTAGTAATAAAATGAGCTTTATACTACTCTACATTGTCATCAGTATTGCACTTTATTCTATATACCCACTTAGATCCAATTGCTTGAAAGTTTGGCAGAAGAGGTATTAGATCTTATATACTATTTTTAATGAGAAAATTATATTCCTCATCCATTATATATTTGTCATTTCCTTTTTTTGGAACATTGTATAGTCTCATCATATGTATTTGGCTCACTAGAAGATGTTATAATATATGCACATTTGTATGCTTCAGTATAGCTCATGTGGTCTTGATATTGCTACTATCTAGAACTTACTGATATGTCCTAATATATAACTTCCTAATTCTGAATAAGTTTCTTGATATATATTAGAGTACTTTTATATTTGTTTACCCTTTATAGAAGATCCTTTGTGATTGTATTCACTGTTATCTTCATTTTTGATCTTAGTGATCCTACATAGTTATCATATAAGCAGAGGTTTTGTACTAGTATCTTATTAATTATATAAAGATTACTATATTTTGAGACTATCATCAGTATCTTATTATAATTGTTACTATGCAGACTATATATGATAGTACTTTTAGATATATATATATCTCCTTATTATCATAAGCCATTATCTTGCTTATGGAGAAGAGGTTCTTTCCTATCTCTGGAGTATACAGTATGTCTCCAAGAGTAATAGTGGGCTCAATGATATTTCCATGGAGATAGATCCCTTTTCTTAAGTATAGATGATGTTATTATCTTCTAGTTTGATAAGTACAGAGCATTCAAAAGACTCATATATAGAGAACCATTCTCTGTATGGTGTCATATACTGAGTGGCTCCAAAATTCATTAGCCAGATATTGTTATCATTATCTGTATTAGTAGAATATTTGTCAGATATATATTGGAGAATATATAGTTGACATCATTACTAATTTTTTTCAAGTAAAAAGTATTTTACTTTTGCTGTTGACCAGAATTCATAGATAACAGATTGGTGGATTTGATAGTAGATCTTATATTGATAGAACTGGTACTGATAGAATTGGCAGAACTTTTCAGTCCAAAATCATCATTCTTCTGACCAGATTTCATAGATATAGATCTCATACTAGCAGAACTGGCACTAGTGGTAGAACTAGTAGCTTGTACAAAAAATAGATTATTGCTTTTATTAGTTTTAGTAGTGTGTATGTTACTATACTTTTCTTGATAGTTTCTGCACCTATGTTGCCAATACTGGCTTTCACATTATTGCTTATTTTTACCACTCTTCTTGTCATTTTCCCAGCTATAATAATGATATTTCCTATGGCCATACTTGCTGCAATATTCACAGCACTCATTATACTTGGCTGATTGGCTGCTATTATATTGAGCTTGGATTTGTCCTCTTTGGAATTGTTGTCCACACTTTTGACCTTATTTGACACTACATCTATGGGACCTGCAGAAGGTATTTTCATCATTGTCAGTACTGTTTCCTTGGTACATTTTCTTATTCATAAGACTCACTATCACATAAATATAATTCAAAAGTCTCTTGCTCTCATGTATAGCTGCTACTATAATATTATATTCATCTAGAAGTCCTCTTGTAAGTGCTATAACCTTGTCTTCATTCTCAATATAATATGCAGATATGCTGAGAGAATTCACTTAATTTACCAGATCATCAATATGATTGACATATTTGTAGATACTCTTCTTAAGCTTCATTTGAAGATTGAATAGCTGAGATTTCAAGTAGAATGAATTCAACAAGAATACTTATATATAATAATTACATAGAGTCTCTCATATCTCATATATAGTTATTGTATATATTATGAGCTTCATTTATAAGTTTGACCATGTGAATGCAATCTTGTATAATGCTTGGTGATCATTTATAGTATTGTATTCTTGAATTAGTGCTTGTGGTTTTATATACTTTACCAAGTCACATTCATCAAGATGATTTATCATATAAAATGCCCAAATGGTATAGCCTCTCCTATCAAAGATTGGAGTAGACCTCTTAGCCTAATTTACACTAATAACTAAGACTACCTATTGAGGTGATTATATATATGGTTGGTGGAATACTCATAATTGGTATATGTATCTATTTCTATACTTATATTGCTAGGCTGATTGTCAGATATTTTTAGCATAGTGTATTTTTAAAGAGATGTATTTATTTACTATAGCTGCTTAGTACTAGTGGGGCTTATAACCTCTATTATAAAGAGAGACATTTTATTGAAGTTGTATAGATTATATATTTCACACTTTACTGATAAATAATATAAATCTAATAGTATGGCATAAGGTCATGTACTGATATATTGAGTTGCTATTTCAATAATAAATATATAATTTTCTGCTTCTGAAACTTCTTTTTGATATCTTAAAATAATTTGAAATAACTTATACTCTATAGATATAAAATTATTCTCTAATATTAGAAAATCTTTATATCTAATTTTGAAGATTAGTATTTCAGTAGAAATATACTAAAATTATATAAAAAGTTATCTATAAAATATTTATTAATATAAAACAAACTTTATTCATATAATGTAATTAAATCTTATCTGTATCTTTGATATTTATTTATAACAATCTATATGAATAACTCTATTAAATGTTCTTTTATTAAGTATAATATAGTAGATGTGTAACTATATAAGTATGTCAGATTTCTGTATCTTGAAAACTTGATCTTCTTTGACTCTGCAGAGTCCTTGAGATACAGAGATGGGTGAGTTTAAAGTATATCTACCTGCAGACTTACTAGTTCTCTTACTTTCTCTTTGCTTTGAACTATTTCAATCTGAGGTTTATTCACTCTAGATACTAGAGATATTTATATAAGTTTGCTAGCTATAAGGTAGCCAAGTTATAACTATGTTTTCTGTAAGTCATTCTTTATAAGTATTAATATTTTAATATCTACAAATACTTTAACAGCTATAAATACTTAATATTATAAATACTTTAACATCTGTGAATACTTTAACATCTATTAAAGTTTCTATATTTGTTAAATATAACTGCTATTTATAAGACTATACTATATTTGGGAATCAGATTCAGGTATACTATGATTAAATGTCAATTGCCTTGATTCATATTACTAATTTGGATCAACTATTACAACTTTCTCTTGAATAGGTAATTCATCTCTAAAACATCTGATTCACTTGAACTCCCAAGCTTCCATGATTTGTATCTCCTTGTACTGTACAATCTGTGTCATTATATTCTCCTAATAGCATCTCTTAATATATCCAAAGTCTCTTGAGACTACTCTTTGGAGATGGGCTAGAGCTGGCTCATCATCTTTAAACAACTTGTTAACTTTTTTGGCAATTATAATCTAAGTATGAGAGAGCTAGCATTCTCTGATCTAGTCTTCTTTTCTCATTTCTGGCTATAAGTTTAGTAGCTTTCCCAACTTGAAGTGTTTTTGAAACTCAGTCTAGTTCTGGTAGATCTTAAAATATAAGATTTATGACAAGTATATCTGGACTATACTCTGGATACTGTTAAAGAATTTCTCCATCATTGGCAGTTTGGTAGTACATTATTATCTTTCTATGACTTATTGTATAGCACTAGTAATCTTGAGGGCTACAGTAGTACTTCATTAATTAGCCATGATACTTCTTTAGTCAGTTTCAGTAAATGGTAGTGGAGATGATTGTGTCTGAGAGTTTTTATATCCCAAAGATGGTTCTTTTTATATCTTGCACCAAGTAAGGTCCTTTCCACTTAGGCTTTTACTTTTGTAATCATGAAGCTTCTACTATGTTCTAATATATCAGGACTTTGACTCCTATCTTGATAATCTCCAGAGACTTGTGAATCTTTTTCACATTATTCTATTGTAGTGTCTGTACCTTGGTTATGTAATCCTTGGCCTTCTCCCTGATTTGGTATAGATACTATATCTGTATCTATGTATTTCTATATAGTATCTTCATTGAATGATAAGGTTTCTTGAGAACTTTCTTCTCTGAACAGTATCTCTTGAGGGGTGAAATAGATGCTTTGTGATCAGATATCCCAGAGAGCAGATAATGCTATTGTCAGATAGTGATCCCAGTTTTCATAATTATTGCAGATCTTGGTAATGACATTCTTGAGAGTCTATTGGTCCTTTCTGCTTGTCTATTTTCCTGAGGGTAATAGGCTGTAGTCCAAATATACTGAATCTTATACTTCTCATAGAGAACCTCAAAGAACTGGTATATAAATTCTGTTCCTCTATCAGTAGTTACTTATGATGGAGTTTTGAAGTGATAGATAATTTCTTTGTAAAAAAAATTGGCAATTAACTGTACATTGACTTCTTTGAAAAATCCTGCCTCTATCTATTTTGGATAAAGGTCTACAATGATGATGATGTATTGGTGATCAGTCAAAGTTGGGAGAGGAGGGTGACCATTTGGGGGGAGGCTCTTAGAGGTTGGAGGGATCGCCACATCTCTCTGACAGAGTGGGTGTCGATTCTGAATGTCTACTGATTCCCCAAGCTGTGGTATGTGGCCTCTTATTTAGACTTTCCAGCTTGGGTAGTGAAGAGACTGACAAAGCTGGCTAGAGATTGGATATGGGCAGGGAGAAGGTCCCAGATCAGTTGGGATACTCTTGTGATGCTGGTGGTTAGGAGAGGACTAGGCATTGTAGATTTCCCTAAGTGACTGCACTGCCTGTGAGCTTGGTGGCTGAAAAGAACTGTTGATCTGCAAGGAGAAGGTTGGGTGCTGCTGATGCAGAAGGTGTGGGAGATGAGATTCTCCCCTTGGGGGTCCTCAGGTAACTTACTCTCTCTGGTAGATCTGAATGGATGTCAGAGGCTATGGCATAAGGGCTTCTGGTGGGGGGTGGTGAATGGAGTACACCAGATAGGCCTGTGCTGGTGAGGCAATGAGGGGGAGGTGGTATGGGGCCTGGCGATGTGGCAATGAGACCAACTGCTTCTGGGGGGGAGTTCCACTTACTGAGTTTGATATTGGTAATGGAGTGGAGTGTCAGCAGGGACTTGGCCAGGACCTTTGGCCAAGTAGTTGGCAGGTGGTGGGGATTGGTGAGGAGTGGGACTGGGTGGGAATCTGGTCCTGGAGTGCTGAGGTACAGAGGTGGCTTCCTCCCAAGTTCTGGGTTATATGGTGGCAGATACTTTGGAGGAATTTCATGTTGAATTTCCATGCTGGGCATCTGGTAGATGGGAGCTAACTGGATTGTGAGGAGTGTTATAATGTAGGGCAAGTTGGGGGATTTGTGCAAATGCCAGAACATTGGCTGAGAGAGTGTGAGATTTTGGGGGACTTTTGGATAGCTATAGGGGACCAGCTGGGTGTAGTGAGGAGGCTGGAAGGAGAGAGAGATCACTGGGAGGATCTGAAAGCTCAACTAGTAGGAGATATTGGTAATGGGTGGCTTACTGTAGGGTGGGTTTTAGCAGTGTGGGTAGGGTTGGCTGGACATTGGCTCTTTGTTTTTGAGGATGGATGACAGATGGATTTGCAGGAGAAGTTGTTAAGATGGGAGGAGTTGATGGGAGATTTGCTGACTGGCATACCATTCGGGTGACACAAGATTCTGACAATACTTTCGGTAACATCTTCAAGTATCAGTACATTCAAGATGGTGAGCAATGTGCATTCTGGTGAGCATACTGGGCAGGGGGGCCCCAGTGCCTTTGACTGGCAATATGTGGGAGGGGGTCAGAGTGCTGGTCTTGACATGTCGGGCACTTCGATGAGAGGACGTGGGGCTGGAGGGGGTGGCAGAGGTGGGGCAAGGCCACATGAGGGAGGGAGGATGACCTTTGTGGATAAGGTCAGGATGGGGAAGCAGGCGACGGGACTGGATGGATGGCTGGAGCTGGGGAAGGCAGCTGCTTCCTCGAGTGGCAAGGAGGCCTCTCCACTGGAGGGACAGCGGAGTGGGGCTGGTGGAGTAGTGGCTGAGGCTGTGACTGCTGATGGCAGTGTGACAGGCAATCTGGAAAAAAATCCAGATGTGACAGCTGATGGGGGACCTGGACAGGGGAGCGGCACAAGACCCGGAGACCTGGCTGATGGTGTGATGGGCCTAGTGGCGGCCCTGTTACTCAAGAAATCTCATTCGGAATTCGCCATCACACTGTGCTTCCATGGCTTGGCGGTGACGGTAAAGATGGTGCTGGGGCTACTGGCGAGTGAGGTGAAAGGAGCTGCCTCGGTTAAGTTTTTGAAGAAGCTGGAGGCGGTCGAGGTGGGGTTTGAAGAGGAGGGTTTGTTACTGGAGACAGTGGAGAAGGGTGTAGTGTTTGGAGGGATCTCGGTACTGATGGCGAGGTGTATGCGGTGGGACCCTTGAGTGGTACATCTGGTGGTTGCGGATCTGCCAATGGTGAAGAAGGAGGATGCGAGGAGGCTGGTCATGGATGTGGTGAAGGAGTATGGAGAGGTGGTCGATATTGGGTTCAGGGTATGGGAGGGGACTGAGCTCAGGACAGGCAATGTGGACGTCCGGTTGAGGCTATTTGGGACGGAGAATATAGGGAAGACGAGGGATTGGCCGGTGGCATTGAAGTGGGGCCCGGTGGAGTGCAAGGTTTCGAGGATGAAGGGGTCTGAGGAAGAGGAGGAGGACCTGTTGGAGGCACTTGAGGACCTAGCTGGGGCCATGAAGAGGAGGCAAAAGGCTTGGTTGGCCTATGAGGATTGGATGGTAGTAGAGGTGATCGAGGACAAGAAGGTGCGAATGGACAAGGTACTGTGGGAAAATGCAAAGGGGAGACAACTGCAGAAGGATTTGTTGGCCAGTTTGGAGGGGGGCAAAAGGGCCAGGGCTATGGAGGAGGGCATGGGAGCGAGTGCTAGCATCTGGGCGGAGGAGGGGCAGCAAGGGGGGAAGGAGAAGGAAAGTGGAGGACAGAGGCCGGAGGAGGCTGTGGTGGACACAGCGATGGCGGAGGATAATCTGGTCCAGTATGGTGTTCCCAAGGTGGGAGAGGGGGAGCTAGAAGATGTGTCTGAGGATGGCTGGGATGAATCTGTGAGAACTGAGGAGAGGAAGGAAGGGGAGGTGGATTTGGCGCAGGCAGCAGAGGTAGTTGGAGGGGAGAAGTGGCTATTGAGGGCGCTGCAGAATGTGGCGGCCGAGGAACTGGGTGAGATCGATTTCTGGGTGATCAGTTAGGAATTCTGGGGGAGAGTGCTACGAGGGGAGGAGGTCATGAGGAAGTTGAGAGATGAGATGATGGCAGCGCTTCTGGAGGCGGAGGAGTATGAGATCACTGAGACAAGGGAGGCGACACTTTTGGGTATCGCTAATGAAAGGGCAGCTTATCTGTGGGGGCTGCGGAAGGGACTGGAAAAGTGGCAGGTGGTGTGCGAGGAGTATCGGGCATCAATAGAGATGGTGGATGGTGAGGACTGTGCAGAATTGCTAGCAGCGCTGGACGAACAGCAAATTGTGGAAGCTGAGACTGAGGCAGAATGGAACCTGGATTTGGCTGGAGAAGAAGTGAGCATGGAACTGTAGATGTGGAGATTTCAACATTATCATATATTTCACTATGAATAGTACAACCAATATTTTTTCTATGAACGTCAATGGGCTTAGGGGGACTAGGAGGTGACATATGATTTTTGGATGGCTGAGGAATCTGGAGGCAGATATCTTCTTACTTCAGGATGTATGGTGTGAGGGGGAGGAAAAAGGACTGGAATGGACTAGAGAGTGGGGTGGGGAGGTAGTTTGGCTGGGTAAAGTGGGTATCCTGGTTAGGAAAGGGAAAGGGGACATTGCAGACATTGGACATTGGGGTAGTAGATTAGTGTGGGGGATATGGCGGAGGCCTGGATGGAACTCAATTGTGGTGGGATCTTGTTACTGCTCAGCTGAGAGGGGGACCCGAATGACATGGATTGGAGATCTGTGGGACTCTGGGCTCTTGGTCGAGGCTGGGGTGGACTGTTTGGGGGGTGACTTTAATATGGTATGGGAGAGTAGACTGGATAGAACAGATGGGGGATGGGGTATGGCAGGGAGGAGTGGGGGATTGGAGGACTGGGAAGAGGTGGAAAGACTCAGCTCACTGGTGGATGCCATGAGACTTCAGGGTGGAGATCGATGTCTATATACACACTGGGTAGGTGGGCTGGGTACAAGGATCGATTGGGTTCTGACTGCTGAGTGCTGGGGACAAGCAGTTTGGGAGACGATGGAGGTCGAGTGGTGCCCATGGTCTGATCACTGGGGTATTCAGGGAGGTGGAAGGTTTGGAGGGAGTGGAGAGGGGCCTGGACATTGGCGTCTGAACTCTTCGCTGTTGGATGAGATGGGTTTGTGGAATGAGTGGGTGGTGGAGGTACGATCCAAGGTTAATAATTGGTGGCGAGCAGGGATGGGGATTGGAGATAGGTGGCATAGACTGAAATCCGAAGCTCAGAGGTACTGGGGGGAAGTGGGGAAGGAGCAGGGTGCTCAGCGGAGGAGGCGAGTATGATGGGCATCTAAGAGACTAGAGAGACTACTTCTGAATTGGGCTGGGCTATTGGAGGAGGAAGGGGTATTGGACTGGAAGGTTAAGCAGGCTAAGTTGGAAGTAGTGGAATTACAGAATTTGTTGAGGAAGGAGGAGGCAGTGCAGGCTCAGACTTTGGCGGCCAGGTTAAGGTGGCAAGGATTGAAAGAAGGCAAACGACCTACGAGGCTTTTGTCCCATCTCCTTCGTGCTAGGGGAGCAAGACACCGGTGGGAAGAAGTACTTGATGATGAGGGAGAAATGGTATTGGGCATGCAGGAGATCCTTGGCCAGCTGAGCACCTGCTGGAGTAGCCTCTGGAGTGAAGAGGAGGGAGGGGAGGGGGTGCAGGACATTGAGAGGCATCTGGAAGATTGGCACCCGAATCTGGCAGCAGGGTTGGGGGATCTGGGCCGACCAGTCTTGGGGGAGGAGATCCTTCAAGTTCTGGCATCCACAACCCTAGGAACGGCACCTGGGGAGGATGGTCTGCCTTGGGACTTTTGGAAACATATGGCATCTGTAGAGGAGGTTTTGGAAGAAATGTCACTGATGTGTGATGTAGTCATCAGTACTGGGGAGTGGATTGGAGGGCAGCAGTTGGGGCTGGTTTCTGTAAGGGGGTTGCTTTTTTAGGGTAACCGTTACGTAGTTCTGAAAGGGTTTTCTGGAAGTTCTGGATATTCTGGAAGACCGTTTTCTTATGGTCGAGATCAATTTCATATGGAGTACGTCCTCTACGCTTATTGATTTCAAGATCGGGTTGACGTCTCAACCAAAGTCCTTTTTCGGACTAGTTCTGGATATTCAGGATTTTCCGTATTTCAGGAAGTTCAAGAGACTAAGACCAGCTTAGTTGAATTGGCGTATCGCTGCAGACAATACCCAATTAGGAAATTTCGTGATGGGGTTAGGAGTAGGACCTAACAGGGAGCGGATTTACTTAAGAGTGGTTTGTGGGTTATTAAATAGGTTTATTCGCTATTCATGATATTGCTATACTAGGAGTAGTTGTGTGAAGGGTATTGTGGGGAAGTGCTCAGAAGTTGTGTTCGGATTGTTCAGGTCTGAGATTCTGAGGTCTTGGGGAGGGGGTATTTATACTAGTGAGGGGCTATCTGGACTATGCTAGATATGGGTGTAGCACTAAGTGCTTTGCTGAGTCGGAATGCAGTCACGTAGTACAAGGGTGATCTGACATGTCAAGGGATCGTCTGACTGCTGAGTCAGTTCACAGTCACGTCGTACAA
>RBNI01006322.1:0-11470 GCA_003990745.1 Jimgerdemannia flammicorona
AAAAAAAAAAAAGACCATGTTTTTACATGGCAAAAATGGCTGATATATTTTCAGTTATATTCTTTAATCATCCCCCTTATATATGCTCTTCTATATATCTTCTATTCACTTTGATACTGGCTCTGAGTTCACTTCCATGGCTCCTGCTGTGCCCTCTTCCTCTACTGCTATACCATCTGCTCTTGGGGCCTCTGTCTCCATTGATGAGATTATGGATGAGGTTCTTCCTCCTCTCCCTCCTCCTGCTTTTGTCCCCACCACTATCTCATTTGAGACTTACATCTCATCTGCCATCCTTTTCCTCTCTCTGGACCTTCATTTCTCTAATCATTCACTCCTTTCTCAGTTCTGGTCAGTCCTTGTCCTCTCTGCCAAGGAGACTCATCTCTACCATAATGTCAACATCATCACTCTGCCTGCTATCCACTACTCCATTCTTCCTGAGGCCTGCCACCAAGCCCTCTCTGAAGAGGTTCATGCCACCACTGCTGCTGCCAAGCTTGCCACCACCAATACTGCTACCACTACTGCTGCTGTCACTTCTGTCTTCTTCCACTGTGTCTGTACCTCCTTTGTGGCCCTCACCTCCTCTCTCTACCGCTGCTGACATCAATGCTGTTCATTTCTTCCTCCTTGCTGGCACCTCTTTTGTTGCTTGTCTTCATGAGCAGGAAACATCTCATGCTACCACCCCTGCTTGTGCCACCACCACTGCTCCCCTGCCTACCTCTTCTGAGGTTTTTATCTCTGAGCTATCCATGCTGAGACTTATACTACAGCTTGTGCTGAGGTTCATTCCTCCACCACCACTGCTGCCAAGGCCCCTGCCAAGACCCCAACCAAGTCCAATAAGGCTTTGTCAGTCTCTTCATAGTCCTCCTCCCCCACCAAGGCCTCTTCCTCCATTCCCCCCACTCCTAAGTATAGCTGCTAACTTGGTTCTTGCCCCATCAGGGCCTGGTCCTGTACTGTCTGCTCCAGTCACCTCCACCATGCCTACTGGCACCCAGCCAAGTCTGTCTGTCCCCATGGTGGTGTTTCTCATGCTGCTGCCCCTTTAGCTGCTTACTTGCCTTCTGCCTTCTCTGCTAACTCCTCCTCTACCTCCTCTTCCCATGCTCCTGAATATTAGGGCTACATAAAAGCCTGTGGCTGCAAGGTCTGACACTCTGATGGAGTATGCTCCTGCTCATTGGGCTCACTGCCTTCAAAAAAAATCAGAGAGAAGAGGAAGGCCTCCCACTCTTAAACTTCTCCCTGGCATAGTTCTCCCCCTTTGTCCCCATCCCTTCTCAGATTCCATTATTGCTTCTGGTGTGCCCTGAGAGTCCTCATGTTGTCCCCCCTTCATCTTTCCCAGTTGCTTGTCCCAAACTTTCAGGTTTATTCTTCTCTTGGAACACTTTTGTCTCCTCTCTTTTCTTTGGCTAATTGCCCACTTTCTCTCCTTCAATTCTTCACCTTATCCTTGGGTCCTTACTTTATTTTTCCTGCAACTCTCTCACAATTCTCCTTCACCAATCTGGCTTCTCTTACACATTTTCATCATGCTCTTGACCTTGCCATCTTCTTTGAGGATCATGATAAGATGTCCTCTTGCTATTATATCTCTAGCGATTAGGTCCCCCTCATAATGTCTCTTCATACTGCATATTCCTTGACATGGCTTACTCACTGTCTATTTCTGGACATGCTTGCTCTTGCTTGGTTTTGGACTGTGCCATACATACTGTACTTAAATCGGTCAAGCAATTGCCTTTGCACTTGCTCACAGTTACTGATAAGAATCAAGACTTTGTACTTATTTCTAAGTCACTCTACCTTGATGGCCTTTCTGCCCTCCTTTGAGCTGTGGCTTACGACCCTAGTGCTCTTGGATTAGATGAGGTTCTTACTCTCCGTTGGGTTTCTCTGGCTTATACCAGATTGCTTTCAGATTCTCCTTTTGTGAACTCTATTTTTAACTTATTCCAGGACTCTTTGTTCTTGCCAGACATTTGTCTTCTAGTTTTCTATGCTCTTCCTAAAGTCCATAAGCCTACTTTGGCTTGGCATCCCATTACAGCTGCTTTTAGTTCTCCTACCACCAAGATTTTGAAGTGGTTATCCCACTTCTTCGTCTCCTGGATAGCTCTTCTACAACACCATCTTGGGCCTGAGTATATAATTCTTCATGATACTCAGGAGCTCACCCTTCTCTGTTCCACCATTGTGCCTGTTCACTGTTTTTTCCATCTAGCCTCTGGTGTCTTCTCCTCCTTCTATACTGCTATTCATTTTGATGAGATTGATAATTGTCTTCATTTCTTGGGTTCCATTGTTTTCCCTTTAGATTTCCTAGTTTTGTTGGCTTTCATTGTTGAGCTTATGCTCCTCATCTGTGGCTCCAACTATTTTGAGTCAGCCCTTGGCTCATTTCACCAGACTTCTGATATTGCCATAGAAAAGAATTGTGCCCCCACTCTTGCCAACCTTGTTTTTCTGACCTATGAACTTCATGTGATACATAATCCTTCTTCACCTCTTTCCATCATATTCTGAGCTGGAGATATCTTCTGCCAATAGATTGATGACTTTATTATTCTCACTATTGCTGATATTGATATTCCTAGTGTATTCTGTAGCATTTACCCTCTCCATCATTCTATTACTTGGGTGTGTGGTATGACCAGTATTCCCTTTTTGGACCTTTCCATTTCTCTTTCTCCCTTCTGAACTATTGTTTATTCTCATTTCTCCTGTTCCCAATAGTTTCCTGACTTCCATTCTAATCATTCTCATTGCACTCTTCTTGAATATATTCATAGTGAGGTTTGTCATCTTGTATTATGCTGCTCCCATCATTCTGATTAGGTGTCTGCTGTCTAGGTTCTTGGCAACTTCATGGTCTAACATTATGCCTACCCTATTTCCATCATTTGTGATCTGCTTGATTCTGTTGAATTATCTGTTGTTTACTCTTCCCTCCTCTCTCCCCTTTACCCCCCTTCCCTTCTCTCTCTCCCCCTTACCCTCTCTGTACCCCCTCTTCATTCCCACCCCTAATTCTTGTTGTACTATTTGATTATGCTTGCTGGGTCACTCAATGCCCTGATACCATCCAGTGCTCTTCTCTTTTACACTATGGACTTTTGTCTCTTTCTTGATACTCTCTGATTGCTTATTTGCATCTTCTCTATTTCTTCTTTAATCCATCACTCTCATTTTGCCTTTTTGTTACCTTCTGGTGCCTCTAGCTCTGCTGGAGAGGATTAAAAAATATCCTTACCCCCTCTGGGGTCTCGTGCTCACTCTGGGGTCTTAGCCTTACTCTGCTCCCCTCCACTACCTTCAGCCTCTTGCTTCACTCAAGCTCACTACAGCTTGCTCTGTTTTGGCCTCACCCTTTGCTCATGCTTACCTCTCCAGGGTCTGTGGATATTTCTTAATCCCAATTTGGATTTGTTTTGTTTGTATTTGTTTGTGATTTTTATTCTATAACTGGGATTGGCTCCTTCCTTATCTTTGCTTATCTCTAGTAGTCATGTGGTTCCTAATTTAGTTTGCCCTGAGTTGTGGCACATCCTCCCTTTTGGGACATTGTATTTTGTATATAAGGACTACATTTTTACATGGTAATAAATGGCTGATATATTTTTAGTTACATCTTTGTTCATCTCCCTTATATATACTCTTCCACATGTCTTCCATTCACTTTGACACTGGCTCTGAGTTCACTCCCATGGCTCCTGCTGGGCCCTCTTCTTCTACTACTATACTATCTGCCCTCAGGGCCTCTGTATCCATTGATGAGGTTATAGATGAGGTTCTTCCTTCTTCCCCTCCCCCCTACTACTGTCTCATTTGAGACTTATATCTTGTCTGCCATTCTTTTCCTCTCTCTAGATCTTCATCCCTCTGGTCATCTGCTTCTTTCTCAGTTCTGGTCAGTTCTTGCCCTTTCTGCCAAGAGGGCTTATCTCTGCTGTGATATTGATGTCATCACTCTGCCCACTATCTGCTACTCCATTCTCCCTGAGGCCCACTGCCAAGCTCTCTCTGAAGAGATTCACACTGCCACTGCTGCTGCTAAGCTTATTGCTACCAATGCTGCCATCACTACTGCTGCTGCTGCTTCCATCTCTTTCCACTGTGCCTGTGTCTCCTTTATGGCCCTTGCCTCCTCTCACTTCATAGATACTACCCTCTTCTGTGGCTTTACCATCTAAGATGTTCTCTCTGCCACTACCAACATTGATGCTGTTCATTACTTTCTCCTTGCCAGCACCTCTTTTGTTGCTCATCTTCATGAGCAGGAAACATCTCATACTGCTGCCACTGCTCATGCTGCCACCACTGCTCTCCTGCCTGCCTCCTCCAAGGTTTTGGTCTCTGAGACCATCTGTACCAAGGCTTGTGCCACTGCTCATACCAAGGTTCATTCCTTCACTGCCACCACTGCCAAGGCCTCCTGCCAAGCCCAATTAGGCTTCATTGGTCTCTTCTTGGTCTCCCTCTTCTACCAAGGCCACTTTCTCTATTCTCCATACTCCTAAGTATAGCCACCAACATGGTTCTTACCCTATTGGGGCCTGGTCCTGTGCTGTCTGCTCTGGTCGCCTCCATTGTGCCTACTGGCACCTGGCCAAGTCTGTCTGCCCCCATGGTGGTATTCCTTATACTGCTGCCCCTTTAGCTGCTTACTCACCTTCTGTCTTATCTGCCTGCTCCTCCTCTACCTCCTCTCCCCATGCCCCTAAATGTAAGGGCTGCATGAAAGCCTATAGCCATAAGGTCTGGTACTCTAATGGGGTGTGCTCCTGCTTGTCAGGCTCACTGCCTTCAAAAAAAGTCAGAGGGAAGGGGAAAGCCTCTTGCTCTTAAACTTCCCCCCATCATAGTTCTCCCCTAGTATCCCTGTCCCTTCTCAGATTCTGTTATCACCTCTGGTATACCCTGAGTAGTTCCTCATATTGTCCCCCCTTTGTCTTTCCCAGCTACTTGTCCTGAACTTTTGGGTTTATTCTTCTCTTGGAATACTTTTGTCTTCTCTCTTTTCTTCAGCTGACTGCTCTCTTTCTCTCCTTCAAGTCTTTGTCTTATTCTTGAGTCCTCACTTTATTTTTCCTGTGACTCTCTCCAATTCTCCTTTATTAATCCAGCTCATCTTAAATGTTTTTACCATACTCTTGATCTTGCCATCTTCTTTGAGGATCATGGTGAGATGTCCTCTCACTATTATATCTCTAGCAATTGGATCTCCCCTCTTAATGCTTCTTCACACTGCATATTTCTTGACATGGCTTGCTCACTGTCCATTCCTGGATGTGCTTGCTCTTTCTTGGTTTCAGACTGTACTGTATGTACTATGCTTAAATCAGTCAAGCAATTGCCTTTGCACTTACTCACAGTCACTAATAAGAATCAAGGCTTTGTACTTATTTCTAAGTTGTTCTACCTTGATGATCTTTCTGCCCTCCTTCAAGCTGTGACTTATGACCCTAGTGCTCTTAGATTTGATGAGGTTCTCACTCTCCTTTGGGTTTCTCTAGCTCATGCTAGATTGCTTTTGTATTCTCCTTTTGTGAACCTCATTTTTAACTTCTTTCAGGACTCTTTGTCCTTGCCAGACATTTGTCTTCTGGTTTTCTATACTCTTTCTAAAGTCCATAAGCCTACTTGGCTTGGTGTCCCATTATGGCTGCTTTTAGTTCTCCTACCACTGAGATTTCAAAGTAGTTATCTCACTTCTTCCTCTCCTGGATGGCTCTTCTACAACACCATCTTGGGCCTGAGTATATAATTCTTCATAATACTCAGGAGCTCACCCTTCTCTATTCCACCATTGTGCCTGTTCACCATTTTTTTCATCTGGTCTCTGGTGACTTCTCCTCCTTCTATACTGCTATTCATTTTGATGAGATCAATGATTGTCTTTGCTTCTTGGGTTCTATTGTTTTCCCTTTGGATTTCTCAGTTTTATTGACTTCTATTGTTGAGCTTATGCTCCTTGTCTACAGCTCCAACTATTTCAAGTCAGTCCTTGGCTCCTTTTACCAGACTTCTGATATTGCTATAGGAACAAATTATGCCCTCACTCTTACCAATCTTGTTGGCCTGGCCCATGAACTTCATATTATATATGATCCTTCTTCACCTCTTTCCATCATGTTCTGGGCTGGGGAGATCTTTTTCTGCTGATATATTGATGACTTTATTGTTCTCACTATTGCTGGCATTGACATTTCTAGTATATTCCATAGCATCTACCCTCTCTATCATTCTATTACTTAGGTGTATGGTATGATCAGTATTCTCCTTTTGGACCTTTCCATTTCTCTTTCTCCCTTCCAAAATGTTGTTTATTCTCATTTTTCTCATTCTCAATAGTTCTCTGACTTCCATTTCAATTATCCTTATCACACTCTTCTTGAATATATTTTTGGTGAAGTTTGTCATCTTGTATTATGCTGCTCCCATTGTTCTGATTGAGTGTCTACTGTCCAGGTTCTTGGCAACTTTATGGTCTATTGTCATGTCTACTCTATTTCCATCATTTGTAATCTGCTTGCTTCTGTTGAATGGTCTGTTGTTTGCTGTTCCCTCCTCTCTCCCCTTTACCCTCCTTCTCTTTCCTCCCTCCCCTCTTACTCTCTCTATACCCCCTCTTCATTCCTACCCCTAATTCTTATCATACTATTCAATTGTACTTACTGGGTTACTCAATGCCTTGACACTGTCCTGTGCTCTTCTCTTTCACACTATAGACTTTTGTCTCTTTCTCAATGTTCTCTGATTGCTCATTCACCTCTTCCCACTATTTCTTCTTTAATCTATCACTCTTATTTTGCATTTTCATCACTTTCTGGTGCTTCTAGCTTTGCTGGAGAGGATTAAAAAACATTTTTGCCCCTTCTGGGGTCATGTGCTCACTCCAGGGTCTTGGCCTTACTCCACTCCCCTCCACTATCTTCAAACTCTTGCTTCACTCTGACTCTCTGTGGCTCACTCTATTTTGGCCTCACCCCTTACTCATGCTTACCTCTCCAGGGTCTGTGGATGTTTTTTAATCTCAATTTAGATTTGTTTTGTTTGTGTTTGTTTGTGATTTTTATCCTGTAACTGGGATTGGCTCCTCCCTTATCTTTGCTTATCTCCAGCAGTCATGTGGTTCCTAATTTGGTTCGCCCTGAGTTGTAGTGCATCCTCTCTTTTGAGATGTTGTATTTTATATATAAGGACCACATTTTTACATTACAATAAATGGCTGATGCATTTTCAGTTACATTCTTTATTTATCCCCCTTATATATGCTCTTCCACATATCTTCCATTTGCTTTGATACTGGCTCTGGGTTCACTTCCATAGCTCCTACTGGGCCCTCTTCCTCAACTATTAATAGAAAGATAAGATAAAATTTTATTTTTATTTTTTATCTTTAAATAAAGATATGTATTTTTAATTTATTAGTTAATATATATTAAGTTCTAATATAATAAATTTATAACTTAAAAAATATATCTTTTAAATTATTTTTAACTTTAAAGTGAGTAATAAAATATACTTAATAATAATAACTATTGTAATGGTGACCCCAGAATAATGACATCAGTATGAGACAGTCTTTCCTTGCAAGCTACTAGATCAGAGCACAAGAAGATCATATAGCATATAAGATGAGCAATGATGACCAACTGTGAGTCATTGTGACCACAGTACAAGCATCCTGAGGAATATAAAAGAAGGATCAAGGAACCACAGTAACAGCAACCAACAAGACCCACCAATTTCAAAATAGCTCAAAGACTCACTATAAACAAAATACCTGCTGCTCACCAAACCTCAAGGTCAAGGAACCACCAAGACACCTCAGTCAAAGAAAGGATGTTCCAAGACATCAGAAGAGCCATGAGGACCTGCACAAGAAGGACTCCTAGTGTCAACCTGGGTATCAGTGACTCTTATCACTATATCCTCTACTACTGTGAAATGGAAACAAGGATCACCATTACTATCAAATGCCTCCAAATGTAGCAGGAGTATGAAATAGGAAACCTCCTCTATCAGAAGTTCCCCCAGGCCAGCACTCAAGAGCTACAAGATACCACTCACATGGATATATGCGAAACAAAGATAGCTAAGAAAATCCATCAGATCTTCAGACATACACCATAGTTGATCCCCAACTTGGAGTATGTTAGAGTCTTAGATTTCAGAGATCTGTCATCCCATCATATCAATGCACTAGAAGCCAGAGTGGCTACAGAAGCCCAGTCCACTATCACCCTCAATAGTGATGAAGTAGAAGACTTCTGGCATCCAATTCTTCAGGACAACCCAGACCAATTCCTGTAAGGATTGATCTCAGTATTCCAAGGCCCAAGCATCCAGGTTAGACCTCTCCAAGACCCCATATTTGTTCCCTATTTTGTGGAAGAGAACCTCATAGACTAGAGAGCTCTAGATCTCCTTGTTTCTGATTTCCCTGCCACCAAATGTGATAATGTCATCGGCAATGACATCGTCCTGTGCAACTTCAATATAAATGAAATGTGTGACCTATGCGAACTTGATGAAACATTCATGGACCTCATCTCCTTTGAAGACATCCTGACCTCTGATGATGAGGATGAAGCCCCCATAATCCTAAACATTCTGCTCTAAAGTCTCTTGGTTACACTGAATAATGCCAGCACCAGTATTCTGATATAACACTGAATAATACCAGTACTGGTATTCTGATATAACACTGAATAATGCCAGTACTGGTATTCTGATGTGATAGCAAATTATACCAGTATCCTGAATCTATACAACCATCAGTACTGACCCTGGAACTTAGTAGTTTTTCCTATCCTGACATTTTATTTTAGTTATTGGAATTTATATTTAGCTTTATATCGTAGCAACCATTGAATTATATTTTATATAAATACCCCTCTTATTTCCTCTAAAATAAAGTCAGTTCTGGTTTCACTTATATACACTTCCTTGCAAGCAATCTAAGAGATAATAAGACAGTTAAAGATAAGAAGTTTGAGGACTATAAGATCTTAGGAAGGTACTCCAATAAGAACTTGCTTATAATAAACTTGAGTTAGTCTAAGAGATACATCTTGAAGAGAATCTGGTATATTTGAAGGACTCAGTGACCACTATGTGACAACTTGGTGCCCATTGGCTGGTAATTCAAGATGAATCCCTCACTTTCAAGCTGAAAAATGAACAACCCACACAATAACTACCCTGACTACAAGAGTTACTCCTGCAAGAATTCCAGATAAGATGGAAATGCACCCCCTAACATTTTATGGATATACTACTAAAGAGTCAATCATGACCTTCATTGAAGACTTTGAATAATTCACCACTGTACAAGCCCTTGGTGTGGATGCACAATTGATAAAAAAAAAAAAAAAAAAAAAAAAAATGGATGCACAATTGGCCCTTCTACTAGTTAGTCTCAGAGGACCTGCCAGAGACAAGTTCAATACAGCCACCATTGCTGATGCTGGTGCAGCCAAACTTGCTAACATGAAGGCCTTCCTAAGAACAATATACTATACTGAAGAGATCAAGCAAGCTCTCAAGGATCAACTCAATACTATCTGCCAGGGACTTAGTGAAGATCTCATTCTATACCAGAATCTGCCACCAGATTGTCTTGGCTGGCTTTGATGATGCCCTCAAGGAACAAATAGTGGATTCAATCTTCCTCAAAGGAGTTCACTCTGAAATTGCCCTAGCAATCTGGTCTACTCTAGCTCCACTGACCCTTGATCAGAAAGTGGTCTTTACACAGAGATATTGGACTGCCAGACCCTGCTGAACACTCAATGGAGAAAATAACTGGCATCAAGATAGAGCCATCAAAGCTAACCAGTATCATACCTGCTACAGTTGTGAACAGACAACTATCCCCACCTATCTCTAAGGCAGTCAAAGCTGATCCAGTGGAAGAACTTGCCAAGCAGTTTGCCAAGATGACTACACACCTTAGTGATGTTGTTAGAGAAGTCTGAAGAGCTAACAGGAGACCAGTGCAGAGATTTGCAGCTGCTACAGAAGAATATAATATCATATGCTTCAGATGTGGAGAAGAAGGCCACTATGCAAAGAATTGCATGACTGAAACAAGATGCAAAGCCCAACCAAGCAATGCTAGCAGAACCAGAGAACAAATCAATGCAGTAGTCATCGAGGAGATTAGTGACACTGTAAGCGCACAACCTCCAAGCCACAGAAATCACATGCGACCTCTGAACAAATCTGGAAATCACCTGCAAGATCATGAAGCTGAGTCAAACAGAAGTCACAGCGCACAAAGCTGAGCCAATACCAAGTCACGGAACACAAGATTCACACAAACGGGATCTTATCAATCCAGAACAAATGCATATATACCCAGCCCCGAGATGTGTCAAAACAGAGAACCAAAACCAACAACATCCACAACTTCCAAACACACAAACATGACCACCGAGATCTACAACCGCATCTGTGCTGACATTTGGAATGCCATTGTCAACCGAGCCACACCCCCTCTGCCCCTCATGAATATCTACAGCCAAGCACCTCTCTACTTTGTGGAAGCCCGATGGAACGCCCTGAACATGCTTAATGAGGCCCACCGAATCAGACAAATCTCAAGCTACTATCAGATCGGCCGCCTCCTAGAAGACATGGTTGAACACTGCCATGACACAGACATTACCCAGATGTCTCAACACCAGAAACTCATCGCCCGCAAACACCGAGAACTCTTCTATGAATATAGCACCTTTATTCCCCGCCTCCGAGTTACTACCAGCGAAATGGTTGCTACTCTGTCCTATGGCCAAATCGACAACATGATACAAGAACTCAACCACAAGTATCTTGAGTACGTTGAAACCACAGACAGAACCTTCCCACACCCTGACGATCACATCTTGCAAATGCCCCAAGTTGGATACACCATGAAGGACGTCTACGATATAATCAACTTCGACAAGGATGAAGCAGAAGACAATGATCCTTCCGACACCGACATGACCTCAAGCCAAGGATCCCTTCCAACTCTAATCACACCGCCAACTCTGCCGATGAACTTACAACAGTTCATAACCACATACGAGACTTATTGGGACAATGACCACTGGCATGAATACCAACCTGCATTCACCCCCGATTACTTCAACTACAATGAAGAGACCGGAGAACACAACCTGTACCTTCAGACAACCCTCGAGATTGAACCAACCACTCCACCACCCGAGTACGAGTGACATGAACCATGACCGCCAGCATACTATAACCCTGCGACTCATAGTGCTGTAACTTACAGAAGGTACGCAGACAGCGAATCCGAGGAAAACGAAGACAATGCACCACTTCTTCGCCCACCAACACCTTATCCGGCATATGAGACAGATGATGCTATCCTATGGGACGGAGATGAAGTCCCAATGTATTATTACCTCAGCCAACAAGGAGAAGTAATCCGCGAACC
>RBNI01006323.1:0-11469 GCA_003990745.1 Jimgerdemannia flammicorona
TCATTGACGGGCCCGGCATGCCAAGACCAGCACCCCGACCCCCCCCCACATGTTGCCAGTCGAAGGCACTGGGGCCCCCCTGTCCAGTATACTCACCAGAATGCACATTGCTCGCCATCTTGATAGCACCGATACTTGAAGATGTTGCCTAGCGTATTGTCAGCTGCTTGTGTCACCCGAATGTTACAGGTGAAAGGTTCGCTCGAATAGGAAACCTCCTCTGCCAAGAGTTCCCACAGGCCAGCACCCAAGAGCTACAAGATACCACTCCTATGGATATACGTGAAATAAGGACAGCTAAGAAGATCCATCAGATCTTCAGGTATGCACTATGGTTGATCCCCAACTTGGAGTATATTAGAGTCTCAGACTTCAGAGACCTGTCATCTTATCATATCAATACACTAGAAGTCAGAGTGGCTACAGAAGCCCAGTCCACTATCACCCTCAATAGTGAAGAAGTAGAAGACTTCTGGTATCCTATCCTTCAGGACAACCTAGACCAATTCCTGCAAGGATTGATCTCAGTATTCCAAGGCCCAAGCATCCAGATTAGATCTCCCCAAGACCCCACATTTGTCCCCTATTTTGTAGAAGAGAACCTCATAGACTGGAGAGCTCCAGACCTTGTTTCTGATTTCCCTGCCACAGCCAAATGTGATGACGTCATCGGTGATGACATCATCCTATGCAACATCGAGATACGTGAAATGTGTAACCTGTATGATGAATTCGCAGATCTCATCTCCTTCAGTAATGATGATGATGAAGCCCCCATGATCCTGAACTTTCTGCTCTAAGTTCTTTGTTACACTGAATAATGCCAGCACCAGTATTCTCATATAATACTGGATAATGCCAGCACTGGTATTCTGAGGTGATGTGAAATTGTTCCAGCACTGGCATTTTGATATAACACTAAATAATGCCAGCATCCTGAACCTGTACAACCATCAGTACTGACCCTGGAACTTAGTAGTTTTAGTTATTGGAATTTATATTTAGCTTTATATCTTAGCAACTATTGAATTATATTTTGTATAAATACCCCTCTTATTTCCTCTGAAATAAAGTCAGTCAAGTTCACCTACACACACTTTCTTGCAAGCAATCTAAGAGATAACAAGACAGTTAAAGATAAGAAGTTTGAGGACTATAAGACCTTGGGAAGGCACTCCAATAAAAACTTGCTTATAACAAACTTCAGTTAGTCTAAGAGATATACCTTGAAGAGAATCTGGTGTATTTAAAGGACTCAGCGACCACTACATGACACTATATATAGTTATTCCTTCTAATCTCTTATATTAAACCCAATAGAGAGATCAAGAAGATTGAAGGTCTCAGTCAAATCAGATATATGGTCATACTCTTTGTTGAAGAATTACTATATAGAATTCAGATATTTAATATATATAGATAACTACTTCTTCTTTATTTTGTTATTTAAATATCTATAATCAAAAGGAATCATTATATGTAGGATAGTTAAACTGAATTTGAAGAGATTTCTATAATAACTCAATATTGTGAAAGACTTATAGCTGGCTTAGAATACTAGATCTGATATAGTAGTTGATAATAATGTTCTGATATTGCTATAGATGGATAATGGCAAAGTTACTATATTAATAACAATCTATAAACTTGGACTTAGAGTTAATTGTAATGTTATTTGCAAATGATACTATTTAATAATTACTAATAAGAATATCAAATAAGTATCTGAAGTCTGAAAAAATAACCTGAATAAAATGCTTCTGATTCTAAAGATTATTGATGATTATAATCATCATATGAAAGATATTAATATTGCTGATTAATACCATTTATACTATAATATATATATTATAGCTTATTATAATTATATATTGATATTCTTCTGACTATTAGATATTACTATTATCAACTATATTTAGTATATAAGTTAGTAATAGAATCTAAGATACAGTATGGTAATTTCTAGCTTGACTTAACTTAGAAACTTATAAGGCTAGTAATCAATAAAGAAAATGAGCAAAAGATATAAAATATCAATATAAAGAAGATATTTCAGAAATATCATATAAGAAGTATATTATAGAGAAATTATATAGTTTGAATCCTATCTGATATACTTCTGGTAACTATCTGCTAGAGTATCAAAAACACTATGAGGTATATATCTAGTACTATTACTAAATAAAGATCAGCCAAATTGAAATAAATAAGCAGTGCTTACTACAAAGCAATATTATCTATTGATTGTATTATGATACTCTATATAAATAATTAGTATAGTTTTTTTACAAAATATCATATAATGAATTAATATATATTAATATTATAAATAAAGCAAAGATAATAATAATATATAATTACCTTAGATATATTTGAATAGAAATAACCATTGATATAAATATAAATAACTATTTAAGTATATATGAGATGAATAACTATCTAGGTATATATGAGGAGAAATAGCTATCCAGATATATATAAAAAAGAATAGCCATCTGGATATATATAAGATAAATAACTATCTAGTATAATATATAGTATGAAATAGAAATAAGAATTCAGAAGAATAGATATTTGATTGTGGTATCTGAATCTGATTTCCTGATTTATTATAGTATAGAAATTACCTTTACTATAGATACTATATTTAAAACATTATCAGTGAAACTCTTATTACTTTCATGAAATTCAGATAGGATTTTATATAAGATTCTACCTGATATATAGATGGAAATTTCACATAAAAAGACTTATTACTTAGCTACATATTTAGTAGTAGAATTAGCACATAAACTTATATAAATATCCTCAATATCTAGAGTGAATAAATCTCAGATCAAATTAGTTCAATTCAAAAGTCTTCTTTATATACTCTTTCTCCCTTCATATGAATTTCAGAATCTGATATACTTCTATAGTTATGTATCTACTATGTTACAACTTGATGTCTATTAGCTAGTAATTTAAGATGAATCCTCACTTTTAAGCTGAAAAATGAACAACTGTCAGATCACCAGACCACTATATAGACCATCATATTATATATGGTATTTATCTGTACCATCTGCTATTAATTACTTGTTCTAGTTATTAGTCTCATTTCTGTGAATCATTGGTATTAAACAATAGATACTCTGCAAAAGACTGCATTATTGAGTTAATAGTCAGATTACTTCTTAGTTTAAGAGACAATATTATAAAAATTAATTGCCAAAAATACTAAACAAATCACTATACCAAACAGATCACTGTATAGACTGTCACTGCTATCCAATTTTGAAAAAAGACAAACAAACTACTATATAAGCTGCTACTGCCACCCAATTTTTGAAGATATTATTTATCTATACCATCTACTATTAATTGCTTGTTCTGATTGTCAGTCTTATTTCTATGAACTATCAGTATTGAACAATAGCTGCTCTGTAAAGGACTATATTATTGAGTTAATAGTTGGATTACTCCTTAGTTTGAGGAACAATATTACAAGAATTAATTGCTGAAATACTGAACAAACTGCTATGTAAAGAACTACTATGGAGAATTAAAAGATATTATATATAAACCACCTGAGTGAAGAATACTATCTAACATATGAATGAACTGCTATAGAGAATTAAAAGATATTATATATGAACTGCTTGAGTGAAGAATACTATCTAACATAGGAATAGACTACTATAGAGAATTAAAAGACATTATATACAAATCATCTGAGTGAAGAATACTATCTAACATATGAATATACTACTATAGAGAGCTGAAGATGTTATATATGAACTATTCAAGTTAATTATTTGAAGAATACCATTATATGACTTTTGATGACATATGAATGCTACCTAATATATAAATATCTCACAATATATAAATGCCTCCTGACATATAAATGGACCATCCTGGAGAATTAAAAAGATATTATATACAAACTGCCTAAGTAAAGAATGCCACCTAATCTTTAAAGATACCATCACTTATCAGATGCCACCATCTGATTTTGGAAGATACCATCACTCAATTTTTGTCTAAACTGCCACCTAAATTAAGACTTTTGAGACCTTGAAAAACATTCTGATAACTACTTGGATATAATATTATAAACAAGTCTATGTATGTAGAGAGAACAAATGTATAAACATTACAATATAAGAATTTGAATAGATATTTTTGTATTAAAAATAACCTATTTAGAGAGAAGATGTAACATATAGTATGAAATAGAAATAAGAATTCAGAAGAATAGACATTTGATTATGGTATCTAAATCTGATTTCCTGATTTATTATAGTATATAAATTACCTTTACTACAGATACTATATCCAAAACATTATCAGTGAAACTCTTATTACTTTTATAAAATTTAGATAGAATTTTATATAAGATTCTACCTGAGATATAGATGGAAATTTTACATGAAAAGACTTATTACTTAACTATATATTTAGTAGCAGAATTAGTATACAAATTTATATAAATATCTCCAATATCTAGAGTGAATAAACCTCAGATCAAACCAGTTTAATTCAAAAGTCTTCTTTATATACTCTTTCTCTCTTTACTCAAATTTCAGAATCTGATATATTTCTATAGTTATATGTCTGCTATATTATACTAGATATATATGAGAAAGAATAGCTATCTGAGTATACTCAAGGATATATATGAGGAAGATAAACTATCTGAGTATATATGAGAAGGTTAAACTATCTAGGTATATATGAGAAGAATAAACTATCTATAAATATATAAAATAGAAGTGACACCTCTATCTAGCACTATACTCTATCTGATACCATATCTCTATCTGATATCATATTGCATCTATATCTGATACTACTTCTGATAATGCTTCTGATATCACTCAGTCTTTAGAAGACTGATAATCATAGCTCTTATCCAAGTAATTATGATTCTGATTTAGATATTGATAGTATTTAGAATATAAATATTCTTAGGAGTAATACAAGATATAAATATAGATATAAGAATATAGTCCTTTATAGATATATATATACAGTGAAAATTTTAAATCTCTGCTATATTTATTAAAGTACTGATATATTTGAAATATAGTAGAAATGAGCTCTAAGTAAGATTTGGTACAAAGAGATATCATCAATTGTTTAAATTCAGATACTACTACTCTAGAAGATAACTGTATTTCAGAAATAAAGAATGGTTCATCTATCTTTATTATAGATCTTAATGTGGCTAGAGTAGATTAGTTTAGAGTAGGTTAGTATATTAGAATAGCTTAGAGTATTAGAGTAGTTAAATATTGAAGAGTTGTTGAAGGTTCTCCAAGAAATAAACTTAGAACAATAAATGAGAATAGAGATAGATTATTGCAGAGTATATAGGGGGATCTATACTTATATATACTAGTAAGAAGGTGATCAAGAAATTATAAGATTCTAGAGGCTAAATAAGATAGTTAGAGGGCTGAAGTCTGGAGATTGGTGAGTTTATTAGTATTATTTTGTAAAGTAGTATACTTTTTTTTTTTTAATGAACTTAATGTCCTGCAGATTTTTATTGGAAGGGAATCTAGACTATATAGGCCAAAACCCTCCCCTACCACCCACCAAGCACTGCCCCCCTATTAACCTAGGCTAGCTATTGTCTAGCAGCTCAACTATGCCAGGTACAGTAGGGCCAATGTCAGCCTACATCTCATTCTGTACACCATGCTCTCCCTACTATCAGGGGAAACCCAACTATATGCCAATGACTGAAAGTATATACCTGACATCTTTCACCAGTATCATTCGGGTGACACAAGACTCAGGCAACACTTTTCAACAATGTCTTCAAGTATTGGTGCTATCAAGATGGCAAGCAATGTGCATTCTGATGAGTGTACTGGGCAGGGGGACCCCAGTGCCTTTGACTGGCAACATGTGGGGGGGGGTCGAGGTGTGGGTCTTGGCATGCCAAGTGCTTCGACAAGGGGTCATGGGGCCAGAGATGGTGACAGAGGAGGTGCAAGGCCATATGGGGGAGGGAGGATGACCTTCACCAATAAGGTCAGGATGGGGAAGCAGGCGACTGGACTGGATGGCTGGCTGGAGCTGGGGAAGGCAGCTACTACCTTGAGTGGTAAGGAGGCCCCTCCACTGGGGGGTCAGTGTAGTGGGGCTGGCAGTGTAGTGGCTGAGGTGGTGACTGCTGATGGCAGTGTGACGGGCAATCTGGAAAAAAATCCAGATGTGATGGCTGATGGGGGACCTAGTCAGGGGAGCAGCGCGGAACCCTGGGACCTGGCTGATGGTGTGATGGGCCTGATGGCAGCCCCATTACTCAAAAAATCTCGATCGGAATTTGTCATCATACTGTGCTTCCGTGGCTTGGCAGTGATGGCAAAGATGGTGCTAGGGCTATTGACTAGTGAGGTGAAAGGAGCAGCCTTGGTCAAGTTTTTGAAGAAGCTAGAGACAGTTGAGGTGGGGTTTGAAGAGGAGGGTTTGCTACTGAAGGCAGTGGAGAAGGGTGTGATGTTTGGAGGGATTTCAGTACTGATGGTGAGGTGTATGCATTGGGACCCCCGAGTGGTTCATCTGGTGGTGGCGGACTTACTGACAGTGAAAAAGGAGGAGGCGAGGAGGCTGGTCACAGATGTGGTGAAGGAGTATGGTGAGGTGGTCGATATTGGGTTTAGGGTATGGGAGGGGACTGAGCTCAGGACTGGTGATGTGGATGTCAGGCTGAGGCTGTTTGGGATGGAGAATACTGAGAAAGCTAGGGACTGGCTGGTGGCATTGAAGTGGGGCCAAGTGGAGTGTAAGGTTTCAAGGGTGAAAGGGTCCAAGGAAGAGGAGGAGGACCTGCTGGAGGTGCTTGAGGACTTGGCAGGGGCTGTGGAGAGAAGGCACAGGGCTTGGAGGACTTATGAGGCTAGGATGGTGGTGGAGGTGATCGAGGGCAAGAAGGTGTGAATGGACAAGGTGCTCTGGGAGAAGGTGAAGGGGAGACAGCTGCAGAAGAAACTACTGGTCAGCTTGGATGGAGGACCAAGGGCTGGGGCTATGGGGGAGGGTACCAGAGCAGGTGCTAGTGTCTGGGCGGCAGCTGGGCAGCAAGGAGGGAAGACAAAGAAGAGTGGGGGACAGGAGCTAGAGGAGGCGGTAGTGGACACGGCAATGGTGGATGATAACCCAATCTGGTATGGGGTTCCCAAGGTGGGTGAAGGAGAGTTGGAGGATGTGTCACAGGATGGTTGAGATGAGTCTGTGCGAACTGAGGAGAGGAAGGAAGGAGAGGCAGATTTGGCACAGGTAGCTGAGGTAGTTGGGGGGGAGAAGTGGCTGTTGAGAGTGCTACAGAATGTGGCAGCAGAGGAACTGGGAGAGATCGACTTCCAGGTGATCAGTGAGGAATTCTGGGAGTGAGTGTTGCGAGGAGAGGAGGTTGTGAGGAAGTTGAGAGATGAGATGATGGCAGCTCTCTTAGAGGCAGAGGAGTATGAGGTCACTGAGGCGAGGGAGGCAATGCTCTTGGGTATTGCTAATGAGAGGGTGGCTTATCTGTGGGGGCCATGGAAGGGGTTGGAAAAGTGGCAGGTGGTGTGTGAGGAGCACCGGGCATCAATGGAGATAGTGGATGGTGAGGACTGTGCAGAATTGTTGGCAGCTCTAGAAGAACAGCAGAATGTGGAGGGTGAGATTGAGGTGGAACAGAACCTGAAGAGGAAGTGAGCATGGAACTGTAGATGTAGGAAAGCAACAATCTCAAATATTTCACTATGAATAGTATAACCAACATTTTTTCTATGAACGTCAATGGGCTTAGAGGGACTGGGAGGCAACACAGGATTTTTGGATGGCTGAAGAAACTGGAGGCAGATCTCTTCTTACTTCAAGATGTACAGTGTGAGGGGGAGGAGAATGTACTGAAATGGATGAGAGAATGGAGTGGGGAGGCAGTTTGGTAGGGTAAAGTGGGAATCCTGGTTAGGAAGGGGAAAGGGGACATTGTGGACACTGGATATTGGGGTAGTAGATTAGTGTGGGGGACATGGCAGAGGCCTGGTTGGAACTCAATTGTGGTGGGATCTTGTTACTGCCTGGTGGAAAGGGGGACCTGAGTGGCATGGATTGGAGATCTGCAGGACTCTGGGCTCTTGATGGAGGCTGGGGTGGATTGTCTAGGAGGTGATTTTAATATGGTACGGGAGAGTAGACTGGACAGAACTGATGGGGGAAGGGGCATGGCAGGAAGGAGTGGGGGATTGGAGGAATGGGAAGAGGTGGAAAGACTCAGCTCACTGGTGGACACCATGTGACTTCAGGATGGGGATCGACATCTGTATACTCACTGGGTGAGAAGACTTAGTACTAGGATTGATTGGATTCTGACTGCTGAGTATTGGGGCAATACAGTTTGGGAGAAGATGGAGGTCGAGTGGTGCCCTTAGTCAGATTACTGGGGTATTCGGGGAGGTGAGAGGTTTGGAGGGAGCAGAGAGGGGCCAGGACATTGGCATCTGAATTCTTCATTGCTGGATGAGATGGATCTGTGGAATGCATGGGTGGTAGAGGTACAAACTAAGGTTCATATTTGGAGGTGTACCAGGATGAGGATTGGAGATAGGTGGCATCGATTGAAATCTGAAGCTCAGAGGTACTGGGGGGAAGTAGGGAAGGAGAGAGGTGCTCAGAGGAGGAGACAAGTACGATGGACATCTAGGAGGCTAGAAAGATTACTCCTGAATTGGGCTGGGATATTGGAGAAGGAGGAGTTATTGGACTGGAAGGCTAAGCGGGCTAAGCTGGAAGTGGTGGAACTACAGAATCTGTTGAGGAAGGAGGAAGCGATGCAGGTTCAGGCTATGGTGGTAAGATTACAGTGGCAGGGATTGGAAGAAGGCAAAAGGCCTACAAGGTTTTTGTCCTGTCTTCTTCATGCTAGGGGAGCATGACACCGGTGGGAAGGAGTCCTTAATGATGAGGGAGAGATGGTATTAGGTGTGCAGGAGATCCTGGGCCAACTGAGTGCCTGCTGGAGTAATCTCTGGAGTGAAGAGGAGGGAGGGGAGGGGGCATGCAAGACATTGAGTGGCATCTCAAAGAGTGGCACCTGAATCCTGCCACAGGGTTGGGGGATCTTGGCCAACCAGTTTTGGGAGAGGAGATTCTTCGAGTTCTGGCATCAACAACCCTGGGAATAGCACCTGGGGAGGATGGTTTACCTTGGGACTTTTGGAAATGTATGGCATCCATAGAAGAGGCTCTGGAGGAGATGTCGCTGATGTGTGATGCAGTCATCAGCAATGGGGAGTGGATTGGGGGACAGCAGTTGGGGCTGGTATCCCTGCTATATAAGGACAAAGGGCATAAGGAGGACTGGAAGAATTGGAGGCCAATTATGCTGCTGGATATGGACCGGAAGTTGGTCACCAAAGTCCTGATGGTGAGACTACAGGGGGTGGCCCAACAGGTGTTGGGGAAGGAGCAGAGAGGCTTTGTTGGAGGCCGACTAATCCAAGATGGCACGGCATGGGTTCACAGTGTCATTGAAGGCGCTAGGGCTGCAGGTGTGGATGGCCGCTTGGTTTTCCTGGACTAAGAGAAGGCCTATGATAGAGTTCAGAGAGTATGGTTAGAGAAGGTACTGGAGCACATTGGGGTACCAGTGGGCGTATGTCGGGCCCTTATTAGACTACTGGAAGGAAGTAGGGCTGCGATTCTGGTGAATGGACATAGGGGGGCTTCCTTCCTCTTGGGGAGAGGGGTGCCTCAGGGGGATCTGCTATCACCTATCCTCTACGCCTTTGCCCTGGAGCCATTGTTAGATCAGATACAGCATAGAGTTGGTGGACTGAATATCTTGGATGTCAATTGGAAGGTGGGGGCCTTTGCAGATAATATGGTGGTTGGATTGAGCTTGGTAGTAGATGTGGCCATGCTCAAGGAGACAGTTGAGTGGTATGAACGATGTGCTGGAGCGAAACTCAACTGGCATAAGTGTGAGACAATGGTCCTGAGGGAAGGAGTCATAGAGGGGGATGTTATTGGAACAATTGTCCTGGCTGAAGGAGTGGTACAGTACTTGGGTATCTATTTCTCAGTGTATGGCTCTTTACTTCCCAAGGAGTGATGGGAGGGCAAGCTGGTAGAATGGGGGAAAGTACTGATGAGTTGGGGTAGTAGGCAGGTGTTACTGGTGGGAAGGGTAACTGTTCTGAATGTGTACTGGATGCCGAAGCTTTGGTATTTGGGCTACCACTTGGACTTCCCTAAGTGGGTAGTTAAAAGGCTTCTCAAGATGGCCCACTCTTGGCTCTGGGCTGGATGCCGAAGTCAGATTGGCTGGGAGGCACTAGCACTCTCTGTGGATCGTGGTGGACTTGGCCTGGTGGACTTTCCCAAAAAGCTACTCTACTTGAGGGCATGGTGGATGAAGAGGGCCAGTGAGTTGAGAGGAGGTGAATGGGTGCCCCTTATACAGCATTTGTGGGAGGCGAGAGTGTCGCCACGGGGGGGTTCAGGGGATCTACTGTTCTTGGTGGCCTTGGATGGTAGTCAGAGGATGTGATACAAAGGATTCTAGTGGGGAGTGGTAGATGGGGCCCATCGCATTGGGATCTGCTGGCGAGGTACTGAAGGAGATGAAGACTAGGGCCTGGCGATGTGGAGGTGGGACAGGCTCTTGTTGGGAGGGAATCTGGTCAAGGACTTCTGCTTAGAGGAGGGTATGGAGTGTCTTAGAGGTCTGGGGTAGGACCTTTGGCTGGAGACCTGGCAAGGGGCTGGAATTGGGGAGAGATGAGACTGGGCAGGCGTCTGATCTTGGATCAAGGTTGTGTCAAGGTGGCTACCACCAAAACTCTGGTTAGCATGGTGGAGGTTGCTGTATAGAAATGTGATGCTCAATTTTAGGGCTGATCATCTGGTGGATGGCAGGGTCTTTGATTGTGAGGAGTGTCATAATGTAGGGCAGGAGGGCGAGGTGGTGCAGACTCCTGAGCATTGGCTAGAGGAGTGCAAGAGTATGGAGAATTTTTGGAGGGTAGTTAGAGAGAGGTTGGGAGTGTCAGTGCCTGACCCTGAGGAGGGTGGACAGTGGGCGGTACTGCAGTCGAGGCTGGTGGGGGGGGGTGGAGAATGAGTGGCTGACAGTGGGTTGGGCCATTGCAATATGGGTGGGGCTCACAGAACATTGGTGGAATGTCTTTGAGGAGGGCCCCTGTAGGCCAGTGAGACTGAGGGTAGTGAGGTGGGAGGAACTGATGCTCGAGCTCTTCAAGGCATGGTGGATTGGTTGGGGCTCCAAGGGGGGGAGACATAAAAGTCTAGTAAGGAGGATTATAGCGAAGAGTGGTGGTAGAGTTGCAGTGACGGTGGATGGGGTATCATTTATAGGACCAAGGGTGGGAGGGGGTCCCTGTGAGATAGGTTGAGGGTTTCGGTTATATAAATAATACTATAGACATCAGTTAATAAAGAGAGTCCAAGTGACTATAAAAAAAA
>RBNI01006324.1:0-11469 GCA_003990745.1 Jimgerdemannia flammicorona
TGAATTGCCCCGCCAATTTGACACTTACGAACTGCTCATCAAGGCGCTGGCGAGATTTCTCGCCCTCAAGGTCTGTAGACTAATCAGAGGATTGCTGTTTAATGCATTTTGCATGACTTAATATTCTTGTTCACAGGCTCGTCTTCGTGCTGTCCTTGAAATCCTACAAGACATCAATCGGACGAGTACTACTGAGATGCTTCAGGAGCCGGATTTGTTCTGGTCGCCTAGGAAGAACTTGAGAACTCAGCCAACGCGATCGACACCGCCATCACCTACTCCATTGTCGAACAAAAAGCGAGCAGCTGTGGTCGGGAACAGGACAGAGGAGCAGGGTCAAAAGTCGAAGCGAGGAAGAGGCTAGTCTGAGGTCGAGGGAATTGATATTGGTGAATAAACGTCTTTTTTTATTCTGGTGTTGACATTTAAATGGATGGTCTTTGTATGTATATATTGGTTTTGGCTTTGGCAATTTTCCTTTGCAAGTCCAGTTGTAGAATTCCATAGCTGTGAGATGCTGCCGTGTTCAAACTAGGAACGAACGTTCGGGGTAGAGCTTTCATTAACGTTGCTTCTCGCATAAACGTCATTTATCCGCCACTCCTTCGCATAACATGGGTCCTTTTCTTGGCTCTTCAGAGACAAGGTTTAACTTCTGTCCGTCCGTGAAACCCTCTAAGAATTTTTTCCGGATCGGGAAAAGGCACACTGCCCACCACAAAGTGGTACTCTCAAAATATAGATGGAGACAACAATGGGGTGCCCATTGTCTGAATGCATCGTGGCGAACCCGTTGTAATCTCCTAAGTTTGAAATTACGCCTCCCCGATTGAATATATAGGACTATACGTGTATAAAAAATAGGAATATGAAACTGATTTACATCAAGTCCACTATGGAACCAAAAAATTACAGCACCATCCGAAGCATTTTGAAACAAGAACAAGGCTCCTTATGTTTTCAAAATATCTGATATGAAAGCTATAAAAGAATATTTAGATAAAGAGAGAATAACCTATGAGATTTACCAAGAAGAAAGGACCATCAAATGAGCATTAGAAAATTCCAATTGAGAATTAAGGAAAAAAAGAAAAGCATCAGAAGAGTAATAAGATACATAGGGGTAATCCTATATTATTTTAATACACTGCATAGAAGAAATTTTACAAAATCAGACAAACTGAATATAAAATATATTATATGGTTATGATAACTGAATATGAGAAAGCACTCTATTTTTTAAAACTAGACTGTAATTGTGGTTGCTCTACCAAGATGCCTAAAGAAGAGTTTGCCAAATTACAGAAAGCCTTTCAAGCTTTAACTAGGACTGAACAAAACATTTTTTTGATGGCACAGCTCAAATCCATAGATGGGAGAGTGATCAATACCAGTCAATGACTCAAGAATAGAGCTCAAGTCAATAAGAAAACTTTATATGGTTGAGATTGCAAGACATCTCTCTGCCAAAAAACCTATTTGAATATGCTGAGAATTGGTCAAGCCCATTTGGAGAATATCAGAAATCATTTACTAAATAATGGTCTTTTATCATAGCTTTATGGTAATATCAAAAGAATACTCAAGTAAAAGACCAAGATGACTATTGATAAAGATATGGCTACTATAGTGAAGAATTTTCTCTTAAATTATGCTGAAGTCCATGGATTGCCTAGCCCAGTCAGAAACATTAATCAAGTCATCCAATTAATTATCTTTTTACTTACAGAAATGAGCTACAAGTCTATTTACTATGATTTTTTAGCTGGTCTAGAAGATGACAGTAAATTACATGCCCTCAAATACAATGCCTTCTGCAAATTGTAGTATCAGCTAACTCTGTATATCCAAATTATGAGCCTCTGAACTGATTTATATAATATCTATCAACACTTACAGAATGACTTACAATTCAAAGCTTATAAAGAGAAAGAGGCCTAAGACCTATTAAAGAGATATAAAGAGCATCTAGCCAAAGCTAAGTTAGAACAGAACTATTATAACAAAAATACCAAATTAGCAGAAGAGCAAAGGAAACTCATCAATCAATATTTACTGATAAATGCTAAGACTCAATACTGTAGTATTGATGCTACAGCTCATTACAATTATGACTGAGCTCAAAATATCCATATTCCTCATTCTGATCAACAGATTGGCAAAGTGTATTATCTTAGTACTTGCAAAGTGTATTTATTTGATATCTAGGATAAAGTAGTGTGTAAGTAAATTAATTACAGACCAGAAAGAGCAAGAGGTTGCTGGGAGGATTTGAAATCTTAGTTAATAGATGGTGTGGGCAATGGATGGCTTACTGTAGGGTGGGTTCTGGCTGTATGGGTAGGGCTGGCTGGACATTAGCTCTTTGTTTTTGAGGAGAGGCAGTAGATAGAGACATAGGAGAAGTTGTTAAGATGGGAGTAGTTGATGGGAGATTTGCTGGCTAAGTGGTAGATTGGTTAGAGTCTATAGAGTGGGCAATATCATCATCTGGTGAAAGAGATCTGTGAACAGAGTAGTGGGTAGGTGGTGATGGTGAATGACAAAGTGGTCTTTCATCAAAATAGGGTAGGGAGGGGGGCCTAGGGAAATTGGGTAGGGGTGGGTATAGTATATTATATAAAGAATAAATAGTGTATTAATAAAGGAAGGAGTCCAAGAGACTATAAAAAAAAACAAAAAAATTATATATTAGATGAGAATGAACTCCTCAGAAAAGGATCTAATAGTATACTTAGCTTAGTCTTTGATAGAATTAAGCAGTTGAATAAAGATAAGAAGTATTTGAAAATTACTTATAATAATGTAGGAGGACAAAACAAAAATAATGCCACTCTTTGGTTTTATCTATATCTGGTAATTGCTGGATATTATAAAAGTATTGAATTAAATTTTATAGTTCCAGACTATACTAAATTTAAATGTGATGGTAGTTTTGACTTAATTAAAAGGCTTTATCATAAAACTATAGTAGATTGTATCAATCACATCATAGACATAGTAAAAAGATCTAGCATTGCTGAACTAAATAAAGCTCAGCATTACAATGGTAGAGAGGGCTTCTAATATTTTGACATTATAAGTAGTCTTGAAACTTATTTTAAAAAATTACCAGATCTGCAAAAGTTTTAGTATTTTCTTTTCACCAGTACTAATTCCAGAGTGATCAAATCTCAAGAATTTGCTAATGGCCTTTTCTAAGAATTTAAGTTACTGAAGACTAAGAAATCTGAGGCTCTAAAAGCTATAAAAAAAATCAAGACTCTGTCATTTGCAGTGCTAGTGCCTCCTCTTATAGAACTGAAACACCAAGAATACCTTTATCACAATATTTGCCCATTTGTCTAGGATGAATTTAAGGATACTACTTGTCTAAGACCAATCTATTCTGAAAATAAATAATAAATAAAATATATAGAACAAAATCAATCACCTCTATTTCCTTATTATTCTTCTTTTGTCCTTTCTATTATCAAGTTTAATAAGTTTAATCTTTCAACAAAGTTTTCTCTACTTTAAAGTAAATACTAAAACTATTTATATACTTAATTATAAAAGAATAAATAAAGAAAACCATGGTAAACATTTTAGAAATACAACAGCAAGTAAACAAAGAATTATTAAAAGAAATAGAAGTCTTAAAAAAACAATTAGCCAATAAAGAACAATAAATCCAGTAAGTCAAAGAAGACTTGAAATTCAGAATTTGAAAAACTATTTATAGAATTGTGAAAAATCATGAAAGTAGTATATGTATGTTTAATGTTATTGACAAGACTTACATGATCTGAAAAGGGTTGAGTAAGTAGTAAGAGTGAAAAATTTGATAGTTTAAGTAGATATTTAGATTGAGATAAAGAAGTATTTAAAAAATATACTATTTTCAGTAAAGACTTTACTTAGAGAATATTATCAAAAGTTTTGACTAAGAATTAAAAAGTGAAGAAGATTCTTTTAGAATTTCTTTTGAAGGTTATCAATTTTTAGAAAATGAATCAAAAGAAAAGATTATAGATTTAGAAAAGAAAATTGAAGAAAATAAAGCAAGAATAAAAGAACTGACTAAAAAAATAGAAAGTTTAGAAGAAGCAGTTTTAATTGAGCAAGAAGAAGTCAAAAAAGCCCTTGAAAAAGTCAAAGAATGATGAGAAAGACAGTTAACTAATTTAATAGGATTAAAGTAAGATGAGTTAGTTAAGAATTTAGAAGTTAAAAGAGAAAAGTTATTTGAAGAAAGATGAAGAATTGAAAATTGTCTCAGTAAGAACAAAGAGCAGAAATCAGTAAGCAAAAGATAGAAATTAGTCAGTTAAAAGGACAATTATATTATTTAGTTAATAAGCCTTTGCCTGAAAGACCTTTACCTTCTTTATCTAAAAACTAAGAGCAAAAATAAAAACTAATATTCAAAAGTTAAGAGAGAAAAATGAGAATAAAAAATTATTTGCTAGGATAGAAATAAAAACAGATAAATAATTAATACTATATTAAAGTTAATGATGAATATATTAGTATTAATATAGTTTATGAAGATTGTAAAGAAAAGTTTGAGAATGACAAGTTGCTTAAATATCAAAGATATAGTAGATTATAAACTATATTAGATATTGATGCTGGTTGTTATTGTATTAGAAGAAAGGAAAATTTGGAAGAAAAAGAACTTCCAAATTTACCTAATGAAAGAGAAAGCACATTTGCTTATTATAAATGACAAATAAATATTTTATAAGAAGAATTAACTGTTGCTGAGTGAACTATCTAAGAAGAAAGAGAAGCTTATAAAGATTTTATAAAAGCTTTTGAGAAATGAGACAAGAGGCAGAAAAAGGAACTATTTGATAGAATAAAAGAGTTAAAAGTAGAAGTTACTAAATTAGTTCAGAAAAATAGAAGACTAAAAAAATTGACTCCCCAAGAACTAATTAATAAATTAACTACTTATGAAGCCAAAATTGTCCAATTGAAAACTCAGCTAGAACAATTGAATTCTCAACAGAGTACCCAAATTGAGGTTAGAAAGTGACCTTGATTGAAAACAAGGAAGTAATTAAAATTAAGATACCTGAGTGACGTCACATGTTCACTTTGTCTGGTTTTGTTGCAGCATGCCCCATATTATCAATTTTGTCTAATATGTCACGTGTCGACAAGCCACCAATGAATATTTTAGACTTCTCTTTTGGCTTGTCCAACACCTTGGTATCGAACCATGCCGTTTCAAACACTCCTGCAAGTTGTCGAAGACTGTGACAATTTCCCTCACACTTCCGCAACCGGTACTTACACTCTCGTCGTTGGCTCCATTATTGTCGGCCGCCTTCTGTCTTCTACGGTCCTCGCGATTCGAGAGTATAGCGCTCGCCAAAATGAAGCACCTTTTGTGATTGGCGATGGCTACGTGACGTTTGCCAAGCATATCAACACGACCAAGGAGCGATCTCAAGTCATTGCCGAGATGCTTCAAGCGTGGAGGGAAGAGAAGAAGTTTGCAGCTCTGCATGGTCGGTGACCTGGTTCCTTTCCTTTCCGTTGATATCATCCGATTAGAAAAATATAACATTTTAAAATCTCAGGCTGGCGCAACGAGCTCTACGCGGCTTACGGAGACGCCAATCAACAAGGCAATATTGCTTTTGTTTTCGAACGTGCCGGTGCCCCCTTGCTGGGCATCCCATCGTACGGCGTGCACCTTAACGCGTATGTTCGCGAAGACGACGGAATGCTGAAGATGTGGATAGCTCGACGTAGCCTGACAAAGCAGACGTGGCCTGGGATGCTGGACAATTGTGTACGTTGAATAAATGAGGATCCCCCCTCGTTGAAAACTGAACTAGCTATTTTATGATTGGACCGTTTCCAACGCTTGTTGATATATTACATTCTGGTATCATCGTTTGTGCTCTTTCACAGGTCGCTGGTGGTATTGCACACGGCGTGACGGTGCACGAAACCGTGGTGAAAGAGTGTGACGAGGAAGCCAGCATTCCCCCAGATATCGCCCGCAAGGTCGGTTTAGAATCTTTCGTTTGCTTGTGACTAAGAGGCTTGGCATGTTATTGAAGTTGTTAGTTGACCTTGATTGCAGGCGAAGAATGTCGGCGGGATCTCCTACTTCTTAGTGACGTATAATGGCTTGCAACCGGAGACGCAGTGAGTATCAGTTTGTGGGAAGAGTATTCTGGTTGGAATATAGAGCATAAACTCATTTTCGCATTTAATTACCAGATACGTCTTTGACATAGACCTGCCCAAGAATATTGTCCCTAAACCTAATGACGGGGAGGTGGAAGCATTTTACCTTTGGGATATGAATGAGGTGAGAAAAGCCAACCGGCTTTCGATACGGGTGTCAGGCGTGTTCTTTACGTGGCCCATCTCGTTTTATGATGAGATATGAATAATCGCTGACGATGTTGTGCCTGCTTATTTTGAAACAGGTGCAACGCAACATTTTTGCTGGAGAGTTCAAGCCCAATTGTGCATTGGGTACGTACATTTCTGCCTTTCTGCTTTCCTGTATCATCTTCAAGGTTTCTTCCGAATGTATGGACCAACGGCGCGAATGTACACTCACTCTAACAGTGGTCATCGATTTCTTGATCCGTCACGCCTTTGTGACCGCCGACAACGAGCCCGATTACCTGGAAATCATCTCGCGACTGCATCGTAGGTTTGAATTCCCGAGCCCAAAGAAATGTTGATGGCAATATGTTGAATATCATGCAAGTGGACATTATAATGTTAAACATATATTGGGCCAGTCGGACAGTTTTTTTTTTTTTTTTTTTTTTAGATTGGAATTGCACGTTTCGGATCGTAGTCAGACTGATAACATGGCATTGCCCCCTGACAAGGATCATGAGAACGAATCCAGGACAGGTCTCATGACCCCATGTTGGTCATGACGCCGTAAATAATGTTTCAAGTCTTTGTCACCTTTTGGCTACAAAGGATGTGGTTTGGCATCGACTCGACCTTTGAATTATTCGTACTTATCTCCAAACATCGCTCCACAACATGTTATCAAAGACAACGTATCTGAATGTCGTGCTGGTGGTAATTCTGCTGCTCCCCAACCATTCTGCAATTCTTCCCATGGTCGAAGCCGTCGAACCACCGCCAAATACAGTCACCTCCTATGGACTTATGGGCGACTACGACTCTAACGCAGGTATACTCTCCCCAATAACCGGCGATCAAATCGTGCCCAACCAGTCATTCCGTATCGGGTACAGGCTTCCCACAAGAAACATTCAGGACTGCGAGTGGATTTACATCTCTCTCCGCCGCAATGGCCTCGGAGGATTCACAGATTCCTTCGGGTTTAAGGTCGACATCGCTTATTTTTATAATCCGGGTTTCGACCGGTCCACGAGCTCCTTCTCGCCAATCCGCGGGCAAACCATCCAGAACGGGACCTCCTCCTGGTTCGACTACAACCTGAGCCAAGGTCCATCCCCCTGGAATCAGCCTGATGGGCCGGTTTGGATCACGATCGCAGCGAGGTATTATGACGCATACCACGGCGATTACATCTTGATGGCCGCGAATTTGGTTTGGGTGGGCGTTAACGACAAGCCGCAGTCTTTGGCCGATCCTGCTTGGAATCCCGTCTCCGGGGTCGTGGGGATTTGGCCGGATTTAGAGTGGATGTCGATACTGGTTGTGTGTGTGGCCATGTATAACGGCATTGGTATGTAAGAACCTTGTAAAGCGGTTTCAGTTGTACAATACCGGGCCTGTCCGTAACCACATTTGATATCGTTTTCGATGATTTTGCTTGGGTCCATAGTGAAGTCTTTCGCACGTATCGTACGTCTTGCTGAAAGACTCCTAGTTTAATAAATCCTCGACTTATACATTCGCTCGGTTCATCGTGTTTGTTTGCGATGCTATATATACCTACGGGTTCACCTGTTGATACCTTACAGCGTCGTTTATATCGCTAAAGGATTTCTGACTAATAATTCCTATTGGCTATGTACACGTCCTTGTGGTCATTCATGCGGTCTTTTCTTTCCGTTCCTTTTGTTTGTTTAGCGCTGCGCAATACTCCTTTGCTGCTTGTTAAGGTCTTAAGGGACACATGATAGTTTTAGTGATGGCAATCCTGTCTATCCCATCCGCGTGACAATGACCTCCAAGTTCAAAGCCTCTAAAAATTTGATGCCACCACAACCGTGTCAGGTGTGGTGAGGATCATGCCTATATATATTTGAGGGAGATTTCACAGATGTAGACATTTGCCACCATATCCACAATTGCAAATCCAAGTCCGACGCGCAGCGTGAACCAGTCTACCAGAAATGTGGACGGCCTCCTAGTGATTATAATCAAACTCTGCACCATAAATCTAAGAACCATTTTTTTCACTGTGTCAGAAAAGGGGGGGTTTTTTTTTCCTCACACACACACTCTCTGTTCCTACGATCGTATCCACCCCTCCAACCTAGCTACTACAGGTCAGTGCGTACTCGGAACCCAGGTTCCGGAGGCTCGCCCAGGAGTGTGGTGAAGCCCCCCGCAGGTTCGCATGTCAAGCGACCGGACATAGGACCTGGCTTGGGGGGAGCGTCGCGCTTGAGCGCGTCGAGAAGTTTGATGGTCGTTTCGGGAGTGAGGTCCTCCTGAAAGTTGACGACGGCGAGCGAGACACGGTTAAAGACCAAGCGAATAAACCCATCACCTGCCTACACATCAACAACAATAATCAACGCGTACATAATAATCATCGTTCACAGCAATAACAGGGGCGTTAACGCAAGCGGCGGCACATTCGACCTCTACGAGAGTGAACTTGCCATCCTCGCTGGTCTGACCGACCTCCAGACCGAGATGCTTCTTGACGGTTTCGAGGATTACGGAAGCGCCGCAGCCACCCAAGAGGCACGGAGTGGTGGTGCAAACCTGGAGAAAGTACTTGCCGACGGGTTTCCTAGTTAAGGGGTTAATATCAGTAGCACACGTAACAGGGAAGACGATGAGAAGGATGAAACGGATCGATTGGATGACTATACATTCTTGCTACTATGTAACTCGTTACTATGCTAGAATCCTCATCCAATCAATGCTTCCTACAGCATTGAACCGAACACATACCTATTGAACATGGTATAGAAGGTGGCGACCTCGTATACGCGCATTGGCGGCATCTCGAGGATGCGAGCGACCTCGTTCATGACGGAAATGGACGTGAAACCATGTTGGCGCTGGCCGAGATCGAGCAAGGGGATCACTGCAGCCTTCTTGTATTGGGTTGGATACTTTGCAATAATACCGTCGACGCGTTTGCGATTCTCAGGGGAGAAGGCGAAGGGGATAGAGGAATTGTTGTTTGGGGTGTCGCGGTGCTGAGTAGAGTGAGAAGAGCAGTGAATTTGGAGAGACAAACAGACAACGAGACGTGTGGAGCCGTTGAACGTACCACGAACAAGTGGTCTGAGAAGACGGCGGTGGAGGAGTGGAGAGTTCGCCTGGCGGTGAGGTTCCGAGACAGAGTGGCGGCGTGTGCAGCGGGACGTACAAGCGACCTCGCGAAAACCATTTTCGGGGGGAGGGAGGGGTGGGGTCTGAGGAAGAGACGGAGTGAAAAGGGAAAGGTGTTTTGTTTGTTGCCGATAGCAAGGGACATGTCATTGACAAACCGTCACAACCTGGCTGTAGCATCCATAGTCACATGGTAAAAGATATGGACCCAAATCTCTCGCAGTTTTTAAGCGTATGAATGTATATGGTCAGTTTCGTCCTTGCTCAAGGGACTCATCAATTGGCTTAGAAGCAACCAAGACCGCAAGTGGGACCAGGGTTAGTGGGAGAAGCCACGAACTGCGAGGCTTTGAATGATTCCTTCAAAGCGAACATGAAACCGATAGGGTCACCCGACACAAGGATCCTCGTGGTAGGGTTTTGCCTCATGGGGTAATAGGTTAAACAGATTTGACGTCAGACGGAGACCTTGTGACTGACGGACCAAAACGACCTCGTGATTCTGAATAAAGAAATTAATTTTTACCCGCACAACCCTTTTCTGAGCACCTTTGCCTCAACCCCCTTTCCCTGCTCAACGAACCAACGAACCATGCAACGAGTCAGCCCTACTCCCTACATCATCAACGCAAATGTGGCCCAGTCCACCTCCACCTCTACCTCACGCCCCATATCTCCGACCCCCTCCTACGGCCACCGTCACACTATGTCAGGCCGCATGTCCATCTCTGGCTCCTCAATCCGGAACCTCAACACCGCCCTCGAGGGTGTGTCCTCGGAACCAGAACCACTGTCCGTGATCCTGTCCAAAAACGAGCTGCGCAAATCCATCGAGGATTATGAGCATCTGCTGGTCACCGCAAAGTTCTATCGGAACCAAATGATTCAGCTCGCAAGCGCCGCCGCAAACTTCGGATACGCGCTGGAACGCGTCGCGAAGAGTCGGGCGGCGTTGGACGCAGGTAGATACTTGGCCTGCGTTTTTATTTATTTAAGGGAGCAAAATGTCACATTGATCTGCATTACGCGCGTTCTCTCGCTTAACATGGAATAATATCTCACATTTCACAGGTCAAGGTTTACAAGCCACGGCTGGTCTACAACTTTTGATCTCAAATCACCAGCAACTCTTGGTAGCTAACCGCTGCGGCTTTTTGTTGATTCGTTTCTCAGCCTTCGTCCGAGTCACAAAGATGTCATTTCGCAAGATCTTAAACCATGATATTTTACGGTTGTACCATTACCTCCGCAGAGCGATACCTTCTACAAGACCTTCGAGATCCCGCTAATGGAAAATCTTGACAGTCACAAAAATGCCATATATGTGAGCGCATGTACTCTTTTCCAGAATAACCGCCGCTCTCGCGATGTGTTTGGTGCTATCTTTTGGGTGGATTTTCCAACTTATCTAATTCTTGGTTCTATGTTCAACAGCAAAGCGAAGAAAATTACGAGCGTGCAATGCGCGAGATTAGCGAACAGATCAAGGCGACCGAGGCGAAAAATTTGATGAGCGGGCGAAAGGGACAACGAGGTAGGTAATGGTGTTACAACGAGGTCATGGCGCCTGAAGGGAAATAGTGCGAGTGGTCCCGATTGATCTAACACTCCAACTGGAAGTAGATCATGGCATATTTCCATCCCTTTTACTGAATCCGCTCTTGTCCACTTTTCGTGTATGACAGACCTTGCCCAGTTCCGGCAAGCCCTGCAAGATCTTACGCGCCAGGTGGACGAACTCGAGAAGATCAAGAATGACTTTCATCGCCACATGCTCGATACCGAGCAGCGGAACTTTAACCTTATCTTGTCAAAGGCCAGTGGTGTGGTGCGCGCTGAGGTAGATGTATACGAACGGATCGCGAATAAGGGGCTCGCCGATCCTGTTTTGGAACAGGTGAGTGAAGGGGGAGAAGGTGAAGGGGGGGGGAGCATCAGTGAACTGTATAGTTAATAGAGAACAGAGAGGAAATTTCTTGTACA
>RBNI01006325.1:0-11466 GCA_003990745.1 Jimgerdemannia flammicorona
AAAAACAGCAACAATAGTGAGCTATACGGAAGTATTTCGGCAGATCAATTTCGAAATCTATTTCATATTCAATGCATTTCTTTTCCCTATCGCTACATTGCAGATTTCTACCAACATTGCTCATCTATGAATGTTCACATCTCTACTTTTCAACCTATTTTTCGAGCTTTAAGCAGGCAATTTGAATGTTTTTCGGTTTCTAGATAGCGGTCTGAACATTACAGTGAGATTTTGCAGTGGTTATAGCTTAGTATTGCAGTTTGGGAATTTGCATATCTCATTGAGTGGGAGTATTGAAATATGTAGGTTACAACTTGATATATATAGTGGCGCAGCCTTCCTTGACTACGTCATCATGTAAACGTCACTAATTGTGACACGTAAAAGTGCGTAAGAATTAGCAATAAACAGTTTGTTTCTCTCTCCAAAAGTCCACATTCCACAACAAAATCCAAGACCTAGCTATCTTCAGAAGTCTCTTCACTACTTATATCAGAAAGTTCTAATAATAACTCAGATACTATAGCTTGAGTAACCAATATATATTCAACACTATCACTCTCTCTACTAGAGAGATATGCTGACTACTTCAGCCCTGAAGCACATTTCTCTACTCTATCAGCTACTACTCCCACTACTCTCTAGGTAGTAGAGAGTCATATACTAAGAAGTAGATCTCTAGATAGTGAACTGCCTTCCCTATCAGAACAATTCTCAATCAGATCCCCTTTCACTATTTCTTCTCTCAGTACTAGAGTCTCACACTTGTGCCAATTGAGCTTTATCTCTAAGTACTCCTTATATCACTCTACTGCCTCCTTCAACTTCACTATATTTTTCATAGAACTCAGTCCAACTATTATATCATCTACAAAGGCTCCCACCTTCTAATTCATGCTAATAATATTCAACCTTTCCACTTTACATCAAATCTAATTTAATAAAGACTCCAAAGAGAGGGTATAGAGAATAGATGATAGTGAATTACTCTATAGTATCCCTCTACCCAGGAGGGATGAAACTCCCCTATATCTATTAACCAGGATAGCAGTCTAACTCCCCTCCAACAGACTGATCAAGGACTACTGAAAATCTAAAGAGACCCCAATATACTTAAGTATCTCATCCAGCCATACTCACCAAATCATATTATATACTTTTTCCTAGTTTAGAAATACCAGACAACCATCTACCTCTACAGCTCTTACTCCCTCAATGATATTATAAACTTATACTATCCTATCTCTGATTAAGCAACTACCAATAAAGCTTCTATGTTTCTCTCCCAGTACTTACTGAGCTACTCTCTATAATCTGATCACTAAGATCTTCATAACCAGCTTATAATCTATATCTAGAAGTATGATTAGCCTTCAGTTCTTCTACTCCTCTCTTCTTCTCTTATCCTTATATAACAAAGCTATAAGCTCCAGATACTGTCCTCTAATTTACACTTCAGAGATAATAACTTCATTATACATCTGCACTATCTTCTTTAATACTATTCCCTTACTCACCATTCTCTTCCAGAAATCCCAGAGCAGATCATCTTCTCCAGAGGCTGTCCTGAAACTCATTATAGCCAAAACCTGATAGGAGGTACAGTTCTCTCCCCATAGTATATCTGGTGACTTACTCTATCTAGTAATACTAAAGAAGAGCCAGAAGATGTAATATAAGAAATTCTAGTAGAGAGTGGTAGATAGAGCTTAAAAAATTGGCCTCTAGTGATAGAGAGATGAGAGAGAGGTAGACTGGAGACTCTGGATATAAAGATGGGACTATCTTCTATTTGGGGGTGCACTAGTTGTTAACTTTAGTTTGGAGGATAATATGGAATATCTTCAGGAATATAGGAGAGATCTGTGGTCAGAGACTTAGTAGAGGGTGGGGATTAGTAAAGAGTGAGACTGGAATGGTGTCTAGTCTTAGAGCAAGTAAGTGACAAGGTGGATTCCCCCCAAGTTCTGGGTAGTATAGTGGGGGCTCTTGTGGTATGATATAATATTGAACTATCATTTAAGACATTTGGTAGAAGAGGGGGCCTTGGAGTATGAGGAGTGCCTTAATGTTGGACAGGAGGGTAGAATGGTGCAGACTTCTGAACATTGACTGAGAGAGTGTTAGGTGATGGGAGACTTTTGAAGAGCCATCAAGGGTTAGTTAGGGATATACCTATCTGAGCTAGAGGTGGATAGGAGGTGAGATGATCTTCAAAGAAGACTGGTGAGAGGAGTTAGTAATGAATGGTTAACTATTGGATAGGCTCTGGTTATTTAAATTGGGCTTACCAGATATTGGCTATATGTATTTGAGAATGGTCAGTAGTTGGCACTTAGAGTATAAGTTGTAAAGTGGGAATAATTGATACTAGACCTTTTGAATAATTGGTTGCAGAGGTGGGGATCTGGAGGGGGGCTCTGTAGAAGGCTTGTAAAAATGATTTGCAGATAGAGTAGAGAGAGGATTGAGGTAGTAAGGGGGATAGTAACTTTCCAGAGAGATGGAGAGAGAGAGAGAGTGGGAGGAGTGGTAGCTCTATTTGGGATTATGTGAGGGGTACTTCTGTACATATATATTAATATAATATAGACTGAATAGTAATAAAGAAGAAGTCTAAGTAACTATAAAAAAATAAAATAAAATAAAATAAAATAAAATAAAATAAAAATAGTCAAAATCTAAAAAATCTCTTCCCCTCAAACCAGTATCCAAAGCTCACTCAGACCTTTAGCCAGATCTGAGTATCAGTTCTCCAGATATCTCACAATAGCTTGTACATCTTCCCCACCCTCTTTATCACTTTACAATAGCCTCTAATGCCCACTCAACTGGCCTAAGATACTCTGAGTCCCTACCACCAACTCCTCTAACTCATCCAGAACTCTATTCCACCACTGTCTCACCCTTCTTATCTGAAGAAGTTATGACAAATACTTTGTAGACTGTTTCCTCTCTTTCAAGTTCTACTACTATAGCTGAGCTACTATATTCTTCACTTGTGAGTTCTCTTTCTGTCTTAATAGTCTCTGTAGTTTCTCTATCTTAAGCCTAACACAATGAACTCTCTAATTATCCACCTCCTCATTCTTTAGTAGTTCAGTCTATTCTGTCAACAACCTCTCCAATCAGTATAAGGCCCACTATATACACCCTCTTCTCTGAGTATTTTTCACCCTCTCAGCCTCTCTCTAGAAGTATTAAGTATTAGATTTCAACTGATGTTATTGATCTCCAATAGCAAGTCCTGCTATCTACCAACTAAGGACTCTGGAGTTAATGTCTACTACTCAGATAGCTTACAAAGAGAGTTTATTTAATAAGGAAGTATTCAGGCACTAATGTCCAGGCCCCTCTCTACTCTCTCTAAACCTTTCACATTTCAGGAGATCTCAATGATCAGACTATAGGCACTACATCATCTCTAATAATTTCCAGATATCTCCTCTCTAGCACTTAGTAGTTAAGATTCAGTTGATCTGTAAGCCAAGACCAGCCACCCAGTGTATATATACTCAGTGATTTCTCTACTCTTAATGGCCTATATCTATTAGAGAGCAAAGTCTTTTAATCTCCTCTCAACCTTCTATTCTCTCACTTCTTCTAGATAGCTCCCTCCTACCATCAGTTCTGTCTAACCTCTTATCATAAATCATATTGAAGTTCCCACCTATGTAATTAATTCCTATCTCTATCAGAGTATCTGAGTCCTACAATCTATATATCTACTCTATATGGGTCCACTATTCTGCCAGACAGTAGCAAGATATGACAACTATTGGGCCCCAGCCAGGCCTCGGTCATATCCCCCACACCACTCTGCTCCCCCAGTATTCAATGTCTCCAATATTCTCCTTTCTCTTTCAAACTAGAATATCTACACTACTCTGCCACATAGCTACCCCTCCCCCCCCCCATTCCCTCATCCAGTCCAGCAAATCCAAGTCCTCATCCTATTCTATATTCTGTAGCAAGAACAGATCAGTATTGAGCTCTCTCAGTTAGCAGAAAATATTTTAACACTATACTGCCCCCTATAATTCATTGATATTTAGAGAGAAGATTCTAATTATATTATTCATATTGAATAATATTTATAGAGGAATATCTCATTCTATAATTTTATACTTACTCTATTACCAGCCACATTCAAGTTTCTCTTAGCTACAAGTCTGATCTCTTTTTCCTGCTGGGCATCCAGAGCTACCAATATCTCCAGACAGTTCTCTCTATCCTGAGTCTCTATAGATGTCCTGTATTTCTCACACACTATCTGTCATTTTGTCAACCCCTTTCTCAGGTTCCACTGATAAGCTATACATATGCTTATTAGTAATCTCTAACAGTACTGTCTCTCTATTCTAGTTGATCTTATACTCCTTCTCCTCTAATAAAGCTGCCATTAACTTATCTTGTAACTTATATATCACTCATTCACCTTATATTATATCTCTCCAATATGCCTCATTAATAATATGAAAATTGATCTCTCCTAACTCATTAGTTACAATATTCATCAGTATTTTCTACAGCCACTTCTTACCTCCAACCATCTCCTCCTTCAGATCTAATCTCTATCTTCTGCCCCCTGGGCTCTTCTAAATATCTGCTCTCACTGACTCATTCCAGCCCTCCTCTGATACATCCTGCAACTCATCCTCTTCTCACTGCTGAAATCTTATACTAGACCTGAGCTCCTTCTCTCATCATTATATTTTCAGTCACCATGTTCTATCTATAAGTTATGCTCCCTTTTAGACCTCCTTCTTATAATACCACCATCTCTCCTGCCCAAGTACTGGCTCTTGACTCCACTACCTCAGCATTCTCTACTACTTTCAAACTCTCCTCCAAACTCACTAACAAATATTTCTGTTACTGTCTATCCTGTGCTCTCTTCTAAGTAGTCTGATCTAGGTACACTTTCTTATCATTGATAATCTCTACCACTATCTTAGCCTTGTACTTCTTCTAAGCCAGCTACCTTCTCTCTACTGCCTCTGTCAAATCCTTTAGTATTTCTAGCAAGTCCTCCTTCTCTTCAGATAACTCCTTCACTCTTATATCTTGTACTCTATGAGACCCCACTTCAGTACAGCTGATCAATCTCTTCCTTTCTCTATATTCTTCTTCTCTATTAGCTACATATGAATATCTACATTACTTATCTGAAACTCCATACTCTCTTAGATCTAGAACCTGATATCTATAATATCTCTATACTTCTTAACTATATTGATAATTAGTTTCCTGACCTCTTTTTTCTTCACTATAGAGATATTAGTGACCACTAGCTGAACTACCCATAGGTCTCAGTACAGATATCTCACTATAGATACTGCTACTCTTCTGACTATCACTCTTTTCTTCAGTACTGCCAGCATCAGATCCTCTTCTCTCAACTCTCTCAAGCCTCTTTGGAAACTTCACTAAGGCTACTCCTTTTACTTTCTAATCTAATAGCCCTATAACTAACTTAGTCATAACAGTTAAGCCTTGAAAGTATAGAGTAATGATGAATTCAGATACTGATTTCTTGAGTAGTAGTACTGCCACTAGACCCTTTATACCATCAGTTATATCTGTAGATCTTATGCTATCTCCTAGTCTAGACCCTCTATTAATCATTATATCTGAATTTTTTTTTTAAATTAGTAGTTATCTCTCTATCAGTAGTCCTCCTCTCTCTCTCCAGCTACTACTCCAGCCCTACCACTACTACTACTCTGAGCAGCCCCTCCTGGCCCTATAGCCCTCACCTTCTCTTTACCTCTTTACAGCTATCTATCCAAGCCTGCTGACTGATCTTCAGCCTTAATCTTATTAACAAAGCTCACTCTCCCAGTCTTCTATCTGCTAGCACCTGGTCTCTCACCACTACTAGCCCTATATTCACCCAAATAAGAGTCCAACAGACTTCTCTCCAAGCCATAACTCCTTTTTACATACTGCTAGTCAAATATACTAGAGCTACTCTACCCAGTATACTCCTCAGATTACTCATTAGTTGCTATATTGTCATCATCTTTTCTCTAAAAACTATATTGAAAGTATTGTCAGAAGTTTGTATAATCCAAATAGTGTGTGATTATTATCTTTGTTGATTATCTCAATAAGTAGATCTACTTTGTTATAACAACTACTACTGTAATAATACTAGCTGTTTATTGACAATATGTTCTATCTTTATAGACTACTATTAGTAATTATATCAGACTGAGATATAAAGTTTATAAGTAACTTTTGGCAAGCACTCTTCAAGAGCCTAGGAGTATAATTAAAAATATCTACAGTATATCATCTATAAACAGATGGCTAGATAGAAAGAACCAATTGAACTTTGAAGTAGATACTTAGTATCTATTATAGTTACAAGTAAAATGATTGAGATAAAAACTGACTCTAGTTAAGTTTGTATACAATAATAGTATCAGTGCAAGTACAAAGATAATACTATTCTATCTAAACTATGGACAATATCTATAAACTTTTATAGTTATCACTCAAATTATAGTATTAGCTATATAAGAAATTACTGATATTATATAAGATAATATCCAATAAATATAAGATGTTCTCATAGAAGTACAAAGAATACAAATAGTATATACTGACAATAATAGAAAAGAAGTTACTTACCAAAAAGAAGAACAAGTATTACTCAGTATCTGATACTTAACTTTGAACAATATAGGTCTCAAAAAGCTTAGATCTTACTATATTGAACTATTCAAGATTTTCAAAAAATATAAACTTATTATATATAAGTTGGACCTCTCAGTAATACTAGGAAGAATTCACCCAGTATTTTATATATCTCAACTTTAGCTATATACTCCAAATATATTTAAAGAGAGAACTATACTATCTTCAGATTTAGTAATTATTAATCAGTAACTAGAATATAAAGTAAACTATATCTTAGATTACAAGAATTGCTAATTTGGACAAGCTATCAAACCTACCTAATACTATCTCATAAAATAGAAAAGATATTTTGGGTATAATATCACTTGGAAAAAAAAAGACAATCTTTTGCCAAATATAGAAGAAGCTATAATCTGATACAGATATCTGATATAATGGAAATTCTGATGAAATTTTCAAAAGACAGTCATATCTCTAAATAACTCTAATAAAGAGAAGTATAAATATTCTGAAACAATTTTATATAGATAACCTATTCTCTCAATATGAGTATTCAGCAATAATACTAGAATAAACTAAGAATAAGATTACTACTACTATCCTTAAAGTTATTGAATACTAATAGAATTTTATCAAACTATCTTCTATCAATATGAAGACCCAGACCCAAATGAAGCCCAATAATATCTTTGAAGAATATAATATTTTCAGACTTTCTGCTATCAATAAGAACTTAAGGAGTATTATGAGATAGAATGCCTTATCTATTAATAAGCTATTCTCAGTACTATTAAATAATGAATCTACCTTTTCATTGACAACCATACTTATGTAGTTGCTAAGAGACTTTATAATTTTTTTTATACTCAATCCCAAGTCCTCAACTACCTTTGTAGAGTATTCTCCAAGAATATTATCAATTTAAGTAATAAACAATAGAGTGAAATTATTTTTCAAGTAGTTTAGTATACTGTCCTTCAGTTTAATAAATATCTAAAGTTTAGTACTAAGTCTAATGAGTAGGCTTAATCAAAGAAGAGAAAGATATAATAAATTATTACATATATATATCTATAAGTCTCTGGAAATTCTAATAGAAATTTCTATAGAATTTCTGACTAGCAGTCATAGTTATCTAAATTAATATAATTGTATATAAATATATCCAGTATACTATATTTAGTTATAGCCTTTAAATATATATATATAAATACTCTCTATATTGAGTGTGTTATAACCTTAGCTCTACTTTTTCTAAATATAAGAATAAAGCAGTATTCTTATTACAAAAAGCCCTCAGATCTAACTTATTAATAATTTTAAGCCTAATAAACTTGAGATATAAGTATGATACTTTTATCAGTATAAGAACCTAAAAGTAATACTTGAACTCTACTATAATAGATATTAGAACTCAGTACTTTCTCAAGAACTCAGAACTTAGGACCAAAAGTCACCTTTGACTCTCTGTAATATATTAATTCTATTAGTATATAGTTTTATTACACCACTCTTTAGTTTGATAAGTATCTAGAGTTTGGTTGAATAGACTTTAAAAAAGAAGAAAAAAATATAATAAATTATTATATATATATATATCTATAAGCCACTGAAAATTCTGATAGAATTTCTAACTAGCAGTTATAGTTATCTAAAATAATATAAATATATAGTGTAACAGTGACCCCAGAATGATGACATCAGCACAGGAGACAGCCTTTCCTTGTAAAGCTACCAGATCGGAGCACAAGAAGATCATACAGCATACAAGATGAGCAATGATGACTAACTGTGAGTCATTGTGACCACAGCATAAGCATCCTGAAGAATATAAAAGAAGGATCAAGGAACTGCAGTAGTAGTAACCAACAAGAACCACCAATCCCAAAATAGCTCAAAGACTTACCACAAACGAAATGCCTGCTGCATGCCAAACCTCAAGGTTAAGGAATCACCAAGGTACCTCAGTCAAAGAAAGGATGTTCCAAGACATCAGAAGAGTCATGAGGACCCGCTCAAGAAGGACTCCTAGTGTCTACCTGGGTACTGCAGACCCTTATCACTTCATTCTCTACTATTGTGAAATGGAAACAAGAATTACCATTGCTACCGAATGTCTCCAAATGTGGCAGAAGTACAAAATAGGAAACCTCCTCTGCCGGAAGTTCCCACAGGCCAGCACCCAAGAGCTACAAGATGCCACTCCCATGGATATATGCAAAATAAGGACAGCTAAGAAGATCCATCAGATCTTCAGGCATATACCATGGTCAATCCCCAACTTGGAGTATGTTAGAGTCTCAGATTTCAGAGACCTGTCATCCCGCCATATCATTGCACTAGAAGCCAGGGTGGCAACAGAAGCCTAGTCCACTATCACCCTCAACAGCGAAGAAGTAGAAGACTTCTGGCACCCCATCCTCCAGGACAACCCAGACCAATTCCTGCAAGGATTGATCTCAGTATTCCAAGACCCAAGCATCCAAGTTAGATCTCCCCAAGACCCCACATTTGTTCCTTATTTTGTGGAAGAGAACCTCATAGACTGGAGAGCTCCAGATCTTGTTCCCGATTTTCCCACCACTGCCAAACATGATGACGTCATCGGTGATGACGTCATCCCATGTGACTTTGACATATGTACATGAGACATGCAATATATCCGAAGTATGTGAAACGAGTGACTTGTATGATGAATTCATGGATCTCATCTCCTTCAGTGATGATGATGATAATGATGATGAAGCCCCCATAGTCCTGAACTTTCTACTCTAAGTTCTTTATTACACTGGATAATATCAGCACCGGTATTCTGAGGTGATGCGAAATTGTTCTAGCACTGGCATTTTGATGTGATACTAAATAATACCAGCCCTGGAACTTGGTAGTTTTAGTTATTGCAATTTATATTTAGCTTTATATCTTAGCAATCATTGAATTATATTTTGTATAAATATCCTTCTTATTTTCTCTAAAATAAAGTCAGTCAATTCAGTGCATTCAGTCTTCTCAGTGCAATCCACATAATCTCTTACAAGCAATCTAAGAGATAACAAGACAGTTAAAGATAAGAAGTTTGAGGACTATAAGACCTTGGGAAGGTACTCTAATAAGAACTTACTTATAACAACTTGAGTTAGTCTAAGAGATACACCTTGAAGAGAATCTGGCATATTTGAAGGACTCAGCGACCACTATGTGACAACTTGGTGCCCATTGGCTGGTGATTCAAGACGAATCCCTCACTTTCAAGCTGAAAAATGAACAACCCCCACAACAACTACTCTGACTACAAGAGTCACCCCTACAAGAATTCAAGACAAGATAGAAATACGTCCCCCTACATTCTATGGATATACTACTGAAGAGTCAATCCTGACCTTCGTTGAAGACTTTGAACAATTCACCACCATACGAGCCCTTGGTGTGGATGCTCAATTGGCCCTTCTACCAGTCAGTCTCAGAGGACCTGCCAGAGACAAGTTCAATACAGCCACTATTACTGGTACTGATGCAGTCAAACTTGCTAACATGAAGGACTTCCTCAGAACAACATATTATATCGAAGAGATCAAGCAAGCTCTCAAGGATCAACTCAATACTATCTGCCAGAGACTTAGTGAAGATCCCAACTTATTCTATATCCGAATCTGCCACCAGATTGTCTTGGCTGGCTATGATGACCACCTCAAGGAACAAATAGCAGATTCAATCTTCCTCAAAGGAGTTCACTCTGAAATTGCCCTAGCAATCTGGTCTACCCCAGCTGCACTGACCCTTGATCAAAAAGTGGTCTTTGCACAGAGATATTGGACTGCCAGACACCCTGCCGAACACTCAATGGAGAAAATAACTGGCATCAAGATGGAGCCATCAAAGCCAACTAGTATCTTATCTGCTACAGTTGTGAACAGACAACCAACCACACCTACCTCCAAGACAACCAAAGCTGACCCAGTAGAGGAACTCGCCAAGCAGTTTGCCGAGATGACTGCACACCTTGGTGATGTTGTTAGAGAAGTCTGAAGTACCAACAGGAGACCAGTACAGAGATTTGCAGCTGCTACAGAAGAACACAATAACATCACATGCTTCAGATGTAGAGAAGAAGGCCATTATGTAAAGAATTGCATGACTGAAACAAGATGCAAAGCCCAACCAAGCAATGCTAGCAGAACCAGAGAACAAATCAATGCAGTAATCATCGAGGAGATTGGTGACACTGATGATGAAAAATACTATGAGGAGCTCGAATTCTACCCTGCTACCGAAGGTACCAGAACCCAGTCTAAGCCCTATGACAAGAAGAGCAACAGCAAGCCAGTTAGAAGACCAAAGAAGACCCCAGCTATCACCATTCAAAGCAAGACCCAACCTGAGGAGATTGATCAAGATATGGAGTTAGATGAAGCTGCCCACCAAATTATTGAAGGCACTACTCCAGTCTCAGGAGAAATCGAAAGCAAGAAGGAACAGAAGCTGTGCAAGACCAAGATCCATCAGTATGATATCTACAAGGACCTCAAGGAACAGAAGGTCAATGCCACTTTTGGACAGCTAGCTGAAGTCCCTGCCTTCAGACAGCAGTTAAGAGTAGGACTTGCAACTACTGCTAAGAACCAAGAGTATAAGATTGTAGAAGCTCACAATGTACAAGAAGAATCCAAGAACTCAGGTAAAGAATCTGAAGACCAGTGCAAGACATCAGCCTATACCCCCTGCCAGATCGAAGACTATATCTTTAATGCCATTATTGATACTGGTGCTGGAGGATGCCTCATGAGCAAGAAGGCAATTGACCACCTATCCGTTAAAAAA
>RBNI01006326.1:0-11465 GCA_003990745.1 Jimgerdemannia flammicorona
TTTTTTTTTTTTTTTTTTTTCTTTTTTTTTTTCTACACTCATTATTCCGAATACAGTTATATAGCAAACAGCAGGAAAACATCCCCCAGATTACCTGACAAGAAAGTAAGTGGGGTCAGGCCCTGAAAAGAGTAGCCTTAGGCTACCCAACATCTAATCTTAGCAAAGCTAAGGTGGCCAGGGCCTGGTTCTCTCTGCCCTGAGCCACTCTCACCCCCCCCTCTCTGCCAATAACAATGCACCACCAAGGCCACAACTGGCCCCCTCATACAAATAATATATACAATGTAGAGAAATAAAATGGCATGCAGGCCTGATAATCCCCAACTATGAGTTACTCTACCTCACCTTGGCTGTCCAGCGCTAGCCTACATACTTAACGAATGGGTCTGCTATCTAACTGCCACTCTCCCTGCCCAACTCTGAGTCAGAAGTCACCATCTGGCTTGTGATACCAGCACCTCAAGTGATACTGCCATCATACCTGGTCTTACCCCAAAGGGCCACTGGACATGACCTCAGCACCTCAAGTACCTCTGCAGTATGTACCTGGCCTACTATCTTCTCCCTCCCCAAAGCGGCAAAGTGGTCACCTACTGATCTCCCTGCTGATCATCACACCATTGCCAGCCAATCACCTGGCCTGATCATCACTGCTATCTTGAATCACACCATCCTGCATCTACCAATCACTAGTTGCCATCACCACATGTGTTGAGATCACCTCATCCACCTTAGCCAATCATCAGCTGCACCTTCTGAAATTTTCCCAGCCCCTTCCGAAATCACCTGGTATACCTCTATGCCTTGAGGATACAGTGAGAGTCTCCCCTCAGAGTGAAAGAAAGCCTAAGGACCTGACCCACATCCCTCAGTCCACCAGAGCATACCAGTAAATTGGATGCTCACCACAAAGCCAGCCACATCGCCGGATGTAAGACTTCACATCTCCTTGAGAACTTGCCAGTAGCTCCCAGAGCCTGCATCGCACTGTCTGGCCCATGAAATGACAAAACCCTTGAATTCTTGAAAACTGTAGCCTTGAGGTTGGGGCAACCCAACACCATTGGACTCCTCTTCTCTTGCTGCTTCTGGCATACCCAACTTCAGGGCACTGATGGCCCCCCTTCCCCTGCACCATAGGGATCCAATTTCCACTCAGACCTTTTGACCAGTATAGTTCAAGAGAAAGAAGTCTGTCACCTTTCTCCTTATATAGCAGAGACACCAGTCCTAAGCTTTCATTTCCAATCTACTGTCCTTCTTCCAGTACATAATTAACCATTTCAACAAGCTAAGCTCCAAATTCCACCTGAAACTCCTTCCAAAACTCCCAAGGGAGGTCATCCTCACCCGGTGATATACCACCAGGTGCCTTCTGCAAAACCTCCAACACCTTCTCCAAAGACACTCTGCCTAATATCGAATCCCGATCTCTGGCAGTGGTACCACTGACCAGTTATGTATAAGAGGTGCCTCAGCAATATCCCCTACCCTAGCACCCTCTCCCCCATCATCATCACTCCAGAGGGTCTGCCATTGTTCAGAAACCTCCTCCTACATATCTGCTATGCTGGTAACCTCAACGCTATCTTCTTGTAGTACTGAAGACCAGCTGTGTCAAACCTTTCTCACCTTTAAGACACCAGATAGGTATTTCATCAGTCGCTTACCCTCTTCCAGTCACCTAGCCCTCAGGTGCACCAGAAGCCTGTCCATGACTCTATTCTCAGCCTCCCTCAAAGCTGACTATAAGTCAACTACCTCTCTAGCAAGCTGATGCTTCTCCTCTTTTGCCAGTGAACTATCCTCCAGTATCTTCAGTCACCACTACAAACCTCTTTCAACTCTCCTTTTCTTGTCCTTTTGCTCCCTTCCTGCTACCTCCCCAGTGTCTTGCCAATATGCACTTGCAAGGTATTTAAACCTATTCTACCAATCAGCAATAGACAGGCCATGAGCCACCCATCGCTCTACTTCCTATCTGGCCAAGTGTACAAATTGCTCCCATTCTACTGAGTGATGGAGCAAAGCTACATTAAGATGCCAGCACCCACCTCCTCCATTAACAGCCTGGAATCTTCCACATACCTCAACTCTCTAATGGTCTGACCAAGAGCACCACTGTACCTCCACTGTGTTGAAAACATTACCCTAATGTTTAGCTACCAGTACCCAATTAATCTGTATTCCAACCATCCCATTGTCAATCAAATGCCACCTGGTAAAGGGCCCTAACTTATCTCCTGCCCTCAGTCATACACCATCCACCAATCCTATGCTCTTTTCCACCTGAAGCCACTGAGACAGCCCCAGAGAAACTGCTACACCAGCCCCGCTATCAGACCGATCCAGTATATGGTCTCTTACCATATTAAAATCACCCCCCAGAATGTCCAACCCTAGAGCTGTCCAATCCTCTTAAGCCAGCCACTCCTCCACCCATTGCTTTTGCTCTCTGCCAACTGCTGATAGATACATGGAGCCCACTAAGAGTCCATCTCCTTTTTCTCCCTTCAGCCTTCCCCACACCAGGCAATTACCAAATCTTTCCACATCAACTAACTCCCCCTTTCCAACCCCAACTAAAATACCAACTTGCTTACTCCAGCCAGTATCTCCAAACCATTCCTTACTCTATGACTCATAGTCCTCCTCACCATAGGCCTGAATATCCTAAAGAAACACCACATTATACCTCTGGACTTTCAACCATCGAAAGAGATGCCGCTGCTTCACTCCATCTTATAAACCATTGATATTGATTGACAGAATTCGTAGATTGTACTTCAATATGAAAAATTGGAGTTTAGATATCAGCTGCCACTGCCACCACCTTCTCAGCTCTGCCCTTAATGATGTCTCAATGCTCCTCACAGACTGCTCACCAAATTCTCTCACCATTGATACTGCCATAGAAGGAGTCTACTCACTCTGATGCCACCTTACAGATCTCTGTCATTCTGGTATCATCCACCTCATATCCTTCATCCTCCAGAAGGGCTGCCACCATGGCAGTCACCAGTTTCGGTCCTTGCAATGCCACCTTGAGAAATCCTTCCCATGCCTCCAGAGAATCCTGAAACACATCCACTTCCTTAATGTCATCCTCTGCCAGTTCCTCCAGGACTATCTGGAACCAGCCATCTGCTACCATCACCAGTGGCCCCAGAGTCATGGGCCTAGGAGTCCTGCACAGCTCCTGAAGTAATTCTCTGTCCACAGATACATTAGAAGCAACATCCACCAGCTCATCCTCTTCAGAGACCTTATCCAACCTCACCACCTCTCCTGCCTCAGAACATTCCCAGTGTACATTCGCTGATCTAGCTATCACCATGTCTTCCAACTGAGTTTCTGGAACCACCTCAACATTCCCTTCAAAGCCTGCTCCTTGCTCTTCCTCACCATCTACCCACTTCCCTGTTATAGGTGTATGCACAGATTCTCCCACTCCTCCCAGCTGCGAGAAGAACACCTCAGCTACCTCCACCCCTTCCATTCTATTCCTGTCAGATGCCACCCTTTCAACCTCCTCCTCTACAGATGCTTGCAGCACTGCCTGCAGTCACTCCCAGTTTGCCTTACACCTGCACTTCCTCTTTCCATCTGTCTCAATCCAGATCCAATCTTTGGCAAATTCCTCCCATTTCCTCTTCTACAGAGCCTTTGCCTCATCATGCTCCTCAAGGGCTATCAGCAGCTCCTCCTCTTCTTGCTCAGAGCCTTTCCTCCTCCAAACCCAATATTCCTGCTTCCCAATATAAATGACCTCTAGCCAGTCTTACTCCAAACCCATCGCCTCCTTCTCCTCCAACTGCACCATCATCTCACAATTGCTGTTTCTCAACTTTGTGTTCTCCCAAAACATAAATCTGAAATCCACCATCTCACCAAATCCTTTCAGAGCCTTGGCAATCACTGTCTTGGTCTCTTGCCTGCTCAGTATTGGCAATCCTTCTACCACCAACCTTACTGCATGTGGGTCCCATCTCAGGCACCTCACCATCCCTACCTTAATATTCTTGACTACCAACCCCTTCTCTAAGGCCTTCACCATTGCCTCTTTCTCAACAAATCTGATCTCCACTGCCTCTGCCAAGGGAATAAATCTCAGTGACTCTGCCTCTACTACCTCCTCACCCACCAGTTATAAAACTTCCTTGGCTGACAGACCAAGGCCCAAGAAATTGGCAGAGACTGTCCATGTTGACACCGACTTATGAAAGAATGGTCATACCACCAGCTCACCAGTCTCTGCTGCCAGGGTTGTCTTGTTCTTGCTTTCAGATACACCAGTCACCACCTCACCAGAAGCTACTGCACCACCAGCAGTCCCACCCCCAGCCACTGGCCCAGCCCCAGGAAAGCCCATCCCAGCTATCACATCCCTGGACCCCTGACCCCTGCTGGGTCTCTGGCCAGTCAGCTGACCAGTCACCTGATGTCCACCCCTGTCAACACTATACCCCTGCTGCCCTCCAACTGTAGACCTAGAGGCCACCCGCTTACCCCCCACCACTGTGCGCCAACCATCCAATCCTGCTGCCAGTCCTTGATCTCTGACCTGCCTTCCAGCTCTACTCTGACCAACAGCTGCTGCAAAACTCTTAGGAAGACCTAGGCCAGGCCTCCTCCTCTCTAGGCGCTCTGAGCTTGATGAACCCTGGGTCACTATATCTCGAAAACTTGACAGATTTCAATGAAACTTATTGCAAATTGTTGCCAGACTCCTACCGCACCTTGTACACTAGTATAGATGAAGTGAAAACTTGATAATGTATTGCTTTTTGTGAAAAAATGTCTATGTGGCTTAGCTCACTCTGAATGGTTTGAGCAAAAGAAGTCCTTTTTTTTTTTTTTTTTTTTTTTTTATAGTCTCTTAGACTCCTTTATTATGAGCTATCTAATATAATTACAAAGAACTCAAACCACTACTAACATCATAAATTATACAGAGGTGGAACCCTTCATTCAACTCCTTCCTTCCATCTTACTCCACTATCATCTAACACCAAGAACTCTTGACTCTGCCATACAATTTCTTACACCTTCTTTATGGCCCCTGGATGAAGCTGTCTCCCCTGATGCCACCACCTCTGAACCACCTCCTGGACAAGCCACCTCCACCACTCCACCATCTTCCCAATCCCCATCCATGGGTTCTGTTCAAAGATCCACTGCCAATGTACTGCCATCAGGACCCAGACCCCCAAGACTCGGTCTAGGCCCCCCCATATATCACCAATTTCCCCAACCAGCTGGTGCTTGACCACCAGGCTGGCCAGATCCTCTGCCCTATGCCTCTCTGGACCCCAGTACCCTTCCAAACTCTGCCAAAACCCTTCCACACCTGGGCAGGCCCCCAGAACATGTTCTGGCATCTGAATGACCCCTCTATCTACCTCATTACACCACTCATAGTTCTGACAGCCATCAACCTCCATCCAGCCAGTCTGGTAGCTCAGTATCACATTACGCCTTAAGAATTGCCACCAAACCACCCAGTACTTGGGGGGCACCATCTTGCATACAGAGGCTCCCCAATTCCAAATTCGAGCCCACTCCCAGTTCTCGCCAATACCAGCCCTCTGCCAACCAGGTGGCCATCTCTCCAGAGGGCCAGATCTTATCCACTCTGTCGTCTCGCTCAAAGAATACTCCTTCAGACTGTGGCCACCAATGCACAGCTCTCCCAGTTGCCACCATCGTTGCTCAGGGTTCTCACCCACCTCTATCTCTGGGCCTGCTAACCCCATGGCCAGCCTGCCCCAACCCTCCTCACTAAGTTCTAACATCTGGTGCCCCCACCAACCCTGAAGTATCTTCAGTCAGTATCTGAAATCCACCAGCCCCAGGCCTCCACTGGTAGTTCTCATCACCAAAGTTTCCCATCCAATCTGCAGATGCCTTCTATGCCATATCTACCCTTCTACCATCTTCTTCAGCTACTGCACCACCCACCCCGGGAAATCCAGATGATAACCCAGATATCACAGTTTGGGCAGCCAATACACATTCAAGACCACTATCCTACCAACCAAGGAGAAGCTCCTCCCTGACCAACTTGTCAAAGAACCTTCCAACTTCTGAATCAGTCTACACTACCACTCCCTTGGCAGGACTGTCCTATATACCAAGAACCAGATACCCAGATAACGAATGGCACTCCCTGTAGCCACCAATTGTCCAAATTGTCCATGTCCCCCCAGACCAGCACCAAGTTCCATTGTCTCATACTTGCCCCAATTCAACTTTGCCCCTGCCAGCCTCTCATACTGTCCTACCCCTTCTTGCAGTACTGCTACATCTTCCTGATTACCCAACCCTACCACCATATTATCTGCAAAGGTGCCCAACTGCCAGACCATATCTCCCATCTGCAGTCCAGAGAGTCACTCCTTCAGCCACACCAGTAAAGGCTCTAGAGAAAGTATATAGAGAAGGGGGGAGAGAGGATCCCCCTGTGGTACCCCTCTCCCCAAGGCAAACTCTGGTCCATACCATCCATTCATCATTACTGCTGCTCGGCATCCCCATACCAAGCCCATCAGTCACCTTGCCTCTACTATACCAAACCCTGCCCTCCTTAGAATGGCCTCCAGGTAACTCCACTGCACCCTGTCATAGGCCTTCTCTTATCCAGAAAGACTATCTGTCCATCTACCTGCCAGCTCCTACAGCCCTCTAAAACATTCTGTATCCAAGCAGTACTATCTCTGATCTGCCTCCCCTTGACAAATCCTCGCTACTCTTCCCCAACTAGCACACCAATAAACTGCTGCATCCTCCCTGCTAGAATCTTTAACACCAACTTTCTATTCACATTCAGCAGCATAATAGGTTGCCAATTTCACCACACTTGTTGATCTCCTTTCTCCTTATAAAGAAGAGAAACTAGCCCCAAGGACCCATTGCCAATCCAGCTACCCTCCTTCAGAACAGCATTGGCCATCTCCACCAACCAGTCACTAAACTCGGCCTTGAACTCCTTCTAGAATTCCCAGGGTAACCCATCCTCCCCAGGAGATGAACCAGTCTGTGTCTTCCTCAGTACTTCCAATACCTCATCTAGAGACACCTCCCCCTTGACTGCCTCCCCTATCTCGAGAATCGCTGTCACTGGCCAATTAGTCACCATATTGTCATCAACCTCCCCAAGTTCAGCCTCTTCAGCTTGTTCCCCTCCATCCTGCCAAAGAGTTTGCCATTGACTGGACACCTCCCCTAATATCTCAGCAATTCCAGAGACCTCTATGCCATCTTCGTGCAGTACTGAGGCCCAGCTATGTCGTACTCTCCTGGCCTTCAGAACACCAGATAGATATCTCATTGGCCTCTCTCCTTCTTCCAACTACCTAGCTCGCAGCCTGGCCAGCAGACCATCCACTATCCTGGTCTCTGATACTCTTAAATCTGCCTGCAGCTCTGCTACCTCTAACGCCAACTGGTGGCACACCACTCCAGACAAGTTCCCCTTCTCCAGAAGCTTCAATCGCCATCTCAGCCCCTTCTCTACTCTTCTTTCCTTGTCCTTCTGTTCCTTCCCTGCCACTTCTCCCACATCACGCCAGTAGGCACCAGCCAAGTGTTTGAATTTACCCCACCACTCAGCTATCACCTGCCCTTCATTCCACCATCACAGAACTTCCTGTCTCATAACTGTCACGAAATTGTCCCTCTCCTCCTTTCTCCTGAGTAAGGCTACATTGGGGCGCCAGCGCCCTCCACCACTGCTTGCTGCCTGGAATCAACCACAAACCTCCACTCCCCAGTAATCAGACCAAGGGTGCCAGCGCACCTCAGCAGTGTCCAGTATATTGCCCCAGTACTCTGCCACTATTACCCAATCTATCTGTGTCCCAACCAACGTCATTCCAACTGAATGCCACCGAGTGAAAGGTCCCAACTTATCCCCCTGTCATTGTCACACGCCATCCACCAGCCCCATGTCACACTCCACCTGAAGCCATTGAGAAAGTCCAGAGGATATCACAACTTCTGCTCCACCATCAGACCTATCTAGCATACGATTACATACCATATTGAAGTCCCACCCCAGAATGTCTAAAGTAACCACCTCCTGACCATCTCATGCCTGCCATCTCTCAACCCATTGCTTTCGCTCTCTGCCAACTGCAGGGAGGTAAACCGAGCCAACCATCAACCCATCACCTGCCCTACCCTTTAGTCTTCCCCAGATCAATCTGTCACCATAGATCTCTACCTCTACCAGCTCCCCTTTGCCTACACAAACCAAGATGCCCACCTGCTTATTCCAACCTGCTCCACCATACCATTCTTTACTCCACCTCTCATAGTCTGACTTGTCATAAGCCTGAACATTCTGAAGAAACACCACATCATACCTTCTGACTTTAAGCCATCTGAAAAGCCGCCGTCTTTTAACACCATCCCACAATCCATTGACATTGATCGACAGTATATGTATGTTGTTCATCATCATTAAAGGAATTGTTTAAAGCTCATCTGGAACCACTACCACCTTCTCAGCCCTTCCTCTAATGATTTCTCACTGGTCCTCACAAATTGCCCTTCAGATTCGATCACCATTCATACTGCCACAGAATAGGTCCACTCTCTCTGTTGCCACCTTCCTGATGTCAGCCATCCTGCTTTCATCAACATCATATCCCTCATCATCCAGAAGGGCAGCCACCATTGCCATCACCAGCTTAGGCCCCTGCATCATTACATTGAGGAATCCCTCCCAAGCCTCCTGAGATCCCTGAAACACATCCACTTTCTTAATGTCTTTCTCCACTAGCTCCTTGAGTACTGCCTGATACCAGCTCTCTGCCATCATCACCAGGGGCCCAGGAGTCAATGGCCTGGGGGTCCTGCTCAGCTCTTGCAGTTGCTCTCTGTCTGCGGACACATCAGAAGCCACATCCACCAGCTCATCCTCCTCCACAACTTTCTCCAAGTGGATAACCTCACTAGCTTCAGGGCACTCCCAATGAACATTCGCCACCCCAGCCATATGGGTATCCTCCACCTGAGTCTCTGGCACCACTTCATTATCTACCTCAAAGCCTCCTCCACCAACCTCCTCCTTATCCGCCCACTTTCCTCTCACTGGCACATGTACCAAGTCCTCCACACCACCCAGCTGGGAAAAAGACACCTCTACTGCCTCCACTCCTTCCATCTGATTCTTGGCCACTTCTACTCTTGCCTCCTCTTCCACTACTGCTCCTTGAATGGCCGCCTGCAGACACTTCCAGTTTCCCTTCTGCCACCTCTTCCACTTGCCATCAGCCTCGATCCAGACCCAATCCTTGGCATACTCCTCCCACTTCCTCTTTCGCAGCTCCTTGGCAGCCTCCCTCTCCTCCAGAGCAATCACCAACTCTTCCTCCTCCGGTTCCACTCTCTTCCTCCTCCACACCTTGCACTCTTACCCCCCAATTCTGATCCCCTCAGGCCAGTCGCGGCCCAGCCCAGTAGCCTCCTTGCCTTCCAGTCACAGCATCACCTCACAGTTGCCATTCCTCAATTTGGTACCCTCCCAAAACATGAACCCGAAGTCCACCATCTCATCATATCCACCCAGCACCTCTACTACCATCTCCTTGGTCTCCTGTCTGCCCAATGTTGGCAATCCTTCCACCACCAGCCGAACAGCACACAGATCCCACCTCAGACACCTTGCCATTCCAATCCGGACACCCTTGACCACCATCCCTTTCTCCAGCGCCTTCACCATCACATCCTCCTCTACAAATCCAATCTCCATAGCCTCCGCCAAAGGGATGAACTTCAGGGATTCTGCCCCAGCCACTTCCTTCCCCACCAGTCTTAGCACCTCCTTTGCTGACATCGCCAATTCTAGAAAATTCACCGAAACTACCCATATCGACACCAATTTGTGGAAGAAAGGCCTCACCACCAACTCGCCTATTCCTGCTGCCAGAGTCACCTTTCCCTTGGCCCCTGAAACCCCTGTAGTCATCCCGCCAGGTACAGCTGCGCCACCAGCAGTCCTCTCCCCAGCCACCTGCCTAGCTACAGAAGAACCAGTCCCCAGCATCACACCACCAGACCCCTGTCCCCTGTCAGCCACCTGACCTGTCACCTGACTCATCACCTGACCCTCTCCCTGTCAACACTATGCCCCCCCTGTCCAACCCCCATGGGCCTAGCTGCAGTCCTCCTATTCCCAACCACCATATGCCAGGCCTCAGCCCACCAGTCCTCCCCTGTCCACCAGTCTTTCCAGCAGCCACACCAGCCCCTGCAGCAGCTGCAAAGCTCTTGAGAAGGCCCAGACCAGGCCTCCTCCTCTCCAGATGCTCAGAGCTAGAGGATTCTTGACTAGCCATATCACCAAAACTTGACGGTTTTCTTCGAAACTTGTTGTGCCTTGTAGGTAGACTCCTGCCATACAATGTACACCAGTGTGTTCGAAAAGATATCTGTGTGGCTTAGCTTGCTCTGAGTAGTTTGAGCAAAAGAAGTCCCCCGTCCAAGTCCTCTGTTATCCCTTTCTCCAGTACTTTCACTATTACATCCTCCTCTATAAATCCAATCTCCACAGCCTCTGCTGAAGGGATAAACTTCAAGGATTCTACCCCAGCTACTTTCTCCCCCACTAGCCTCAGAACCTCTCTAGCTGATATCGCCAATCTCAGGAAATTCACCAAGACTGCCCACATTAACACTGATTTATAAAAGAAGGGCCTCACCACCAACTTGCCTGTCCCAGCTACCAGAGTCACCTTTCCCTTGGTCCTAGAAATACCAGTGGTCACCTCACCAATCACAGCTATGCCACCAGCAGTCCTTGCCCCAGCTACTGGCTCAGCCATAGATGAACCAGTCCCCAGCATCATACCATCAGACCTCTGTCCCCTGCCAGCCACCTGACCTATCATCTGACCTGTCACCTGACCCCTCTCCCTATCAACACTATACCCCCTCTACCCCATCTCCAAGGGCCTGGCTGCAGCCCTCCTGCTTCTAACCACAGTATGCCAGGCCTCAATTTCATCAGATCTCCCCTGACCACCAGCCTCTCCTGCAGCTATACCAGCCCCTGCAACAGCTACAAAACTCTTGGAAATACCCAGACCAGACCTCCTCCTCTCCAGATGCTCAGAGCTAGAGGAACCTTGACTAGCCATATCACAGTTTTTGCTGAAACTTATTGTGCCTTGTAGATAGACTCCTGCCACATGATGTGCACCAGTATGCTCAAAATAAAAACTTGAAAAAATGTTGTCTTTCACTGAAAGATGTCTGTGTAGCTTGCTTAGCTTACTTCAGGTGGTTTGAGCAAAAGAAGTTCCCATTTGGTTTGAGCCCATCTGATCCCTATTTATTATCTCTTAGACTGCATCCTTTATTAATACCCCTATCTATCCTATATATAATATACTGGGCCCACTCCTACCTAATCCTCCTAGACCCTCCCCTCCCCACATTCTCTTTTTTTTTTTTTT
>RBNI01006327.1:0-11464 GCA_003990745.1 Jimgerdemannia flammicorona
TTTTTTTTTTTTTTTTTTTTTTTTTTATAGTCTCTTGGACTCTCTTTATTAACTGATGTCTATAGTATTATTTATACAACCTAAACCCTCAACCTATCCCACAGGGACCCCCCCCCACTCTCGGTCCTACAAATGACACCCCGTCCACCATCACTACAACTCTACCACCACTCTTCTCTACAATCCTCCTTACTAGACCTTTACGTCTCCCCCCCTTGGAGCCCCAACCAATCCACCATGCCTTGAAGAGCTCGAGCATCAGCTCCTCCCACCTCACTACCCTCAGTCTCACCGGCCTCCAGGGGCCCTCCTCAAAGACGTTCTGCCAATGTTCGGCGAGCCCCACCATATTGCCACAGCCCAACCCACCATCAGTCACTCATTCCCCACCCCCCCCACCAGCCTCGACTGCAGTGCCGCCCACTGCCCACCCACCTCAGGGTCAGGTGCTGACACTCCTAACCTCTCTCCAACTATCCTCCAAAAATTCTCCATACTCTCGCACTCCCCCAGCCAATGCTCAGGAGTCTGCACTACCCCACCCTCCTGCCCTACATTATGACACTCCTCACAATAAAAGACCCTGCCATCCACCAGATGACCAGTCCTAAAATTGAGCATCACATTTCTATGCAACAGCCTCCACCATGCCACCCAGAGTTTTGGCAGTAGCCACCTTGACACAACCTTGATCCAAGACCAGACACCTGCCCAGTCCCATCTCTCCCCAATTCCAGCTCCTTGCCAGGTCTCTGGCCACAGGTCCTGCCCCAGACCTCTAAGGCACTCCATATCCTCCTCTAAGTGGAAGTCCTCTGCCAGATTCCCTCCCAACAAGAGCCTGTCCCACCTCCACATTGCCGGGCCCCAGTCCTCATCCCCTTCAGTACCTCGCCAACGGACCCCAATGCAGTGGGTCCCATCTACCACTCCCCACCAGAATCCTTTGTATCGCATCCTCTGACTACCATCCAAGGCCACTAAAGACAGTAGATCCCCTGAGCCCCCCCATGGCGATACCCTCGCCTCCCACAAATACTGCATAAGGGGCACCCATTCTCCTCCTCTCAACTCACTGGCCCTCTTTATCCACCATATCCTCAAGTAGAGTAGCCTCTTGGGAAAGTCCACCAGGCCAAGTCCTCCATGATCCACAGGGAGTGCTAGTACCTCCCAGCCAATCTGACTCCAGCGTCCAGCCCAGAGCCAAGAGCGGGCCATCTTGAGAAGCTTTTTAACCACCCACTTAGGGAAGTCCAAGTGGTAGCCCAAATACCAAAGCTTCAGCATCCAATACACATTCAGAACAGTTACCCTTCCTGCCAGCGACACCTGTCTACCACCCCAGCTTGTCAGTACTTTCCCCCATTCTACCAGCTTGCCCTCCCACCACTCCTTGGGAAGTAAAGAACCATATACTGAGAAATAGATACCCAAGTACCATACCACTCCTTCAGCCAGGACAATTGTTCCAATGACGTCCCCCCCTATGACTCCTTCCCCAAGGACCATTGTCTCAAACTTGTGCCAGTTGAGTTTCGCTCCAGCACATCTTTCATACCACTCAACTGTCTCCTTGAGCATGGCCACATCTGCCACTGAGCCCAATCCAACCACCATATCATCTGCAAAGGCCCCCACCTTCCAATTGATTTCCAAGATATTCAGTCCACCAACTCTGCACTGTATCCGATCCAACAACGGCTCTAGGGCGAAGGTGTATAGGATAGGTGACAGCAGATCCCCCTGAGGCACCTCCCTCCCCAAGGGGAAGGAAGCCCCCCTATGTCCATTCACCAGAATCACAGCCCTACTCTCTTCCAGTAGTCTAATAAGGGACCAACACATGCCCACTGGTACCCCAATATGCTCCAGTACCTTCTCTAACCATACTCTCCAAACCCTATCATAGGCCTTCTCTTGGTCCAGGAAAACTAAGTGGCCATCCACACCTGCAGCCCTAGCACCTTCAATGATACCGTGAACCCATGCCATGCCATCTCAGATCAGTCGGCCCCCAACAAAGCCTCTCTGCTCCTTCCCTAGCACCTGTTGGGCCACCCCCTGTAGTCTCGCCACCAAGACTTTGGTGACCAACTTGCAGTCCATATCCAGCAGCATAATTGGCCTCCAATTCTTCCAGTCCTCCTTACGCCCTTTGTCCTTATACAGTAGGGATATCAGCCCCAACTGCTGACCCCCAATCCACTCCCCATTACTGATGATGGCATCACACATCAGCGACATCTCCTCCAGAGCCTCTTCTACGGATACCATACGTTTCCAAAAGTCCCAAGGCAAACCATCCTCCCCAGGTGCTGTTCCCAGGGTTGTTGATGCCAGAACTCGAAGGATCTCCTCTCTCAAAACTGGTTGGCCAAGATCCCCCAACCCTGCTGCAGGATTCGGGTGCCACTCTTTGAGATGCCGCTCAATGTCCTGCGCCCCCTCCCCTCTCTCCTCTTCACTCCAGAGGTTACTCCAGCGGGTGCTCAGTTGGCCCAGGATCCCCTGCACACCTAATACCATCTCTCCCTCATCATTAAGGACTCCTTCCCACCGGTGTCGTGCTCCCCTAGCATGAAGAAGATGGGACAGAAACCTTGTAGGCCTTTTGTCTTCTTCCAATCCCTGCCACTGTAACCTTGCCACCATAGCCTGAGCCTGCATTGCTTCCTCCTTTCTCAACAGATCCTGCAGTTCCACCACTTCCAGCTTAGCCTGCTTAGCCTTCCAGTCCAATAACTCCTCCTCCTCCAATACCCCAGCCCAGTTCAGGAGTAATCTTTCTAGTCTCCTAGATGCCCATCGGACTCATCTCCTCCACTGAGCACCTCTCTCCTTCCCCACTTCCCCCCAGTACCTCTGAGCTTCAGATTTCAATCGATGCCACCTATCTCCAATCCTCATCCTGGCACACCTCCAATTATTAACCTTAGTTCATACCTCTACCACCCACGCATTCCACAGGTCCATCTCATCCAGCAATGAAGAGTTCAGACACCAATGTCCTGACCCCTCTCCACTCCCTCCAAACCTCCCACCTCCCCGAATACCCCAGTGATCTGACCAAGGGCACCACTCGACCTCCATCGTCTCCCAAACTGTAGTGCCCCAACACTCAGCAGTCAGAATCCAATCAATCCTAGTACCAAGTCCTCCCACCCAGTGAGTATACAGATGCCAATCCCCATCCTGAAGTCACATGGCATCTACCAGTGAGCTGAGTCTTTCCACCTCTTCCCATTCCTCCAATCCCCCACTCCTTCCTGCCATACCCCATCCCCCATCAGTTCTGTCCAGTCTACTCTCCCATACCATATTAAAATCACCTCTCAGACAATCCACCCCAGCCTCCACCAAGAGCCCAGAATCCCGCAGATCTCCAATCCATGCCACTCAGGTCCCCCTTTCAGCCAGGCAGTAACAAGATCCCACTACAATTGAGTTCTATCCAGGCCTCCGCCATGTCCCCCACACTAATCTACTACCCCAATATCCAGTGTTCGCAATGTCCCCTTTCCCCTTCCTAACCAGGATTCCCACTTTACCCTGCCAAACTGCCTCCCCACCCCACTCTCTCGTCCATTCCAGTACATCTTCCTCCCCCTCACACCGTACATCTTGAAGTAAGAAAAGATCTGCCTCCAGTTTCTTCAGCCATCCAAAAATCCTGTGTCGCCTCCCAGTCCCTCTAAGCCCATTGATGTTCATAGAAAAAATGTTGGTTGTACTATTCATAGTTTCCCACATCTACAGTTCCATGCTCACTTCCTCACCAACCAGATCCAGGTTCTGTTCCACCACAATCTCATCCTCCACATTCTGCTGTTCTTCCAGAGCTGCCAATAATTCCACACAGTCCTCACCATCCACTATCTCCATTGATGCCCAGTGCTCTTCGCACACCACCTGCCACTTTTCCAGCCCCTTCCGCAGCCCCCACAGATAAGCTGCCCTCTTGTTAGCAATACCCAAGAGCATTGCCTCCCTCACCTCAGTGACCTCATACTCCTCTGCCTCCAAGAGAGCTGCCATCATCTCATCTCTCAACTTCCTCACAACCTCCTCTCCTCGCAATACTCGCCCCCAGAATTCCTCACTTATCACCCAGAAGTCGATCTCTCCTAGTTCCTCTGCCGCCACATTCTGTAGCGCCCTCAACAGCCACTTCTCCCCCCCAACTACCTTAGCTACCTGTGCCAAATCTGCCTCTCTTTCCTTCCTCTCCTCAGTTCGTACAGACTCATCCCAACCATCCTCTGACACATCCTCCAACTCTCCTTCACCCACCTCAGGAATACCATACTGGATCAGGTTATCATCCACCATCGCCGTGTCCACTACCGCCTCCTCCAGCTCCTGTCCCCCACTCTCCTTCGGCTTCCCCCCTTGCTGCCCAGCCTCTGCCCAGATACTAGCACCAGCTCCGGTACCCTCCACCATAGCCCCGGCCCTTGGTCCCCCATCCAAACTGGCCAGTAAATCCTTCTGCAGCTGCCTCCCCTTTACCTTCTCCCAGAGCACCTTGTCCATCCGCACCTTCTTGCCCTCAATCACCTCCACTACCGTCCTAGCCTCGTAAGCCCTCCAAGCCCTGTGCCTCCTCTCCACAGCCCCCACCAAGTCCTCAAGTGCCTCCAGCAGGTCCTCCTCCTCTTCCTCAGACCCCTTCACTCTTGAAACCTTGCACTCCACTGGGCCCCACTTCAACGCCACTGGCCAGTCCCTAGCCTTCCCAGTATTCTCCATCCCAAACAGCCTCAGCCTGATGTCCACATCACCTGTCCTGAGCTCAGTCCCCTCCTATACCCTAAACCCAATATCGACCACCTCGCCGTACTCCTTCACCACATCCGTGACCAGTCTCCTTGCCTCCTCCTTTTTCACCATTGGCAAGTCCACCACCACCAGATGAACCACTCAGGGATCCCAATGCATACACCTCGCCATTGGTACCGAAATCCCTCCAATCACCACACTCTTCTCCACTGCCTCCAGTAGCAAACCCTCCTCTTCAAACCCCACCTCGACTGCCTCCAGCTTCTTCAAAAACTTAACTGAGGCTGCTCCTTTCACCTCACTAGCCAGCAGCCCCAGCACCATCTTTGCCATCACCACCAAGCCATGGAAGCACAGTGTGACGGCGAATTCCGATCAAGACTTTTTGAGTAACAGGGCCGCCACCAGGCCCACCACACCATCAGCCAGGTCCCCGGGTCTCGCGCTGCTCCCCTGACCAGGTCCCCCATCAGCCGTCACATCTGGATTTTTTTTCAGATTGCCCGTCACACCACCATCCACAGTCACTGCCTCAGCCACTACACCTCCAGCCCCACTATGCTGACCCCCCAGTGAAGGAGCCTCCTTGCCACTCGAGATAGCAGCTGCCTTCCCCAGCTCCAGCCAGCCATCCAGTCCAGTCACCTGCTTCCCCATCCTGACCTTATCTGCGAAGATCATCCTCTCTCCTCCATGTGGTCTTGCACCTCCTCTGCCACCCCCTCCGGCCCCATGTCCCCATATCGAAGCACTCGGCATACCAAGACCAGCACCTCGACCCCCCCCCACATGTTGCCAGTCAAAGGCACTGGGGTCCCCCTGCCCAGTACGCTCACCAGAATGCATGTTGCTTGCTATCTTGATAGCACCAATACTTGAAGACATTGTTGAAAAGTGTTGTCTGAGTCTTGTGTCACCTGAATGGTACTGGTGAAAGATGCTGAATTAGATGGTACTCTGAACACTCTTTCAAGATCATTAAAACAAGAAACTCATCTGATATAGCCTGCTCTGAATATAGAAGAAGAAAGAAGAAATATAACTACTTATATAAAACATCTGATCTCATAACTGAAGCTACAGAAGTGTAAGTAATTAAGAGACAAAAAATAGCTGAAGATATTTCTGAACTCTGAACTAATCTCTTGAGATAACTCTTACTAGATACTATCAGAAGATGGTGACCCCTAGAATACTGAAGAAGGATAAAGTATAGTTACCATTGTCTCAAGATAATAAACAAATCAGAAGAAAGCTTTTTGGCTAAAAAGATATCAGTATCAAATAATCTTTCAATCTCCTCAGAACTACTACTATCAGTTCTATTTACTAGATCAGTAAGAAAGACAAAGATATTCTAAACTAGTATTCTTTGTAATTGTTATATAGTTAATTATATTTTATAACTACTGCCCTATTATCTATCAATATCTATAAAACTGAAGATATTATTTGGCACTACTATTGGAGTGACTGCTTGCTCAGCTTTCTACAGTCTTATACAAATTAATGAACTTACTATATAAGATAGTACAGACTTTAATCCAGTCTAGCAGATATGTTATTCCAAATTTAACTATTTATATACTATTATCAACAATATGATTTGGATACTCTCAGCTCAGTTAGAAGACCTAGTCTTCTGTCTCAGTCTATCTTAACTGCTCTCTCAAATGATCTTTATTGATACTATATGATCTTTCTTAATTTATATCTTGCTGGTCTGTAATATATATAGTTACTTCTTTTATATTAGTAAAGCTACTCTGTTAGCCTTAACTAATTACTCTAACCATATTATTCAACTGGTAGATCACTGGAAATTAGTGGCTTTTCTTTATTATATTTACAATTTATACTATATCTTATCTTGAATAACTATAGCTATGATAGTGCTCCCCTCTATCTAATTACTAGCAGGCCATGTATTTGGCCAGCAGTAGTAGTTGATAATACCTGAATTAGGAGTCTGACCACTCTCCAGACCTACAGTATTGGCCTCTTTACTTTATATAAATAGTATATCTGAGAAGTATATGCTTTTATATTTACTAAACCCATTGACCCAGCTTATATCAGTATACTCTATTTAGTATAATATATCTCATATATATTTTATATAAAGAATACTTTATTAGAGTTATAAATATAGCTCAAACTTTAGCAAAGTGGCTAAAGTTACAGATAAATTACTATTATATAATCTTTTAGTCATTTATACAATCTTAGCTTAGCCAATAAGCTATATATTTTTAAATCTTTTTTTTTGACTATATATTTAATATAAATTTTCAATAAAAATCAATTTTCAAAAAATCAATTTTTTAATATTTTGATTTTTGATTTTTGATTTTTTTAATCTCATATTTATTAATAAAAGTATAAAAAAAAAATTAAATTTTTTTTTTATTAGTAATTTTTTTTTTTTAAATAAAAATTATATTGTAATGTACCAGCTCAATAAAGGCAAATTACAAGATTGGGGGTTATGTAGTTTGGCTTAAGCCCACAGTTACTTTGTCAAAAAGTAACAAAATATTCTAAGATTCCTGAGGTCCTTGGTATTTAGTAGTATAATAGTCAAAGACTGGATATCTGTAAGCGATTCTGGTGATTTCCTTATTGGGACAGTTCTCTGGGTGTAGCGGTGATTTGTGTGTGTGAATGGATTTCCTTCTTGAGTCGACTGGGAATGGCAGAATTTGTGTATAGCACAAGCAGTTTCCTTCTTAAGTAATAGGTGATTTCTATATAGTATAATGATCTCTGTACATGATGGTCTAGTAATTTGGTAGCTTTCCTTATGCGATTTGGGTGGTGATCTCTATGTAGCGCAGCGATTTCCAAAAGTATGTGATTTCTGAGTGATGGCAGATAACTCAATCTGGGTGCAGGTTCACTGGAAATTGTACTGGTAGTGGATAACTTGATAACTCAGACTCACTGAGAACAATGAATAACTCAGATGTTGTGGATTCTTCTTAAATCAGTAGCTCTTCTGGGAATACGGTGGATAACTTAAAAATGGTAGATGACATGGATAACTCAGATAACTTGAAAATGGTGGATGATGCAGATAACTCAGATAACTCGGATGGTGCAGATTCTTTCTGAATCGGCTTCAACTGGGAATACTACTTGGATTCTTGGCAAGTTATATCAAAGACTGGCTTCGTTTGCATGGGGTTACATTGTAGACTGGCTCCACTGTGAAGTTACATCAGAAACTGGCTTGTGGCAAGAAAGGCAGACTCTCTGGGAATGTGGCAAAGTTCTTCCTTGAACTTAGGCAGCAAATCTTCAGGCTTATCTGGTAAGTGAACCAATAATGTGGCTTATTCCTTAAGCAGTGGGTTTCTTCAAAAGGCGGCGAAGTTCTTTCTTGAACTTGGCAGCAAATCAGCTTTGTATCAGAAAGTAGACCAGAGTGGAAAGGAGACTAATGCTCAATCTTTAGAGGCTTCTTTGGTGTTTGTATTTTGGACTGAGGTTTATTCACTCTTGTCTCTAGAGTAATTTATACAAGTTGGTTGCTATCTGGTTACTATGTGGCTAACTATAGATCTGCTACTTATGGCAGGTATACAGAGTCTGTACAGTGTACAGGACCTGTATAGTGTACAGAGTCTGTATGGTGTATAGAGTCTGTACAGATAAACAGACCCTTTTTAGTATGTCTGGCTATTTATACAGTTTCCGTAGCAATGGTTGCTAGTTACTATGCTGTGTGTTCACATCATCTTGGCTAATTGTTCACGTCATCTGGTTAATTCAGGTGGTACATTTTGGTTTGTTACAATATATATATATTTTTTGCAGGTAAATTTGATTGTATTTTAGCCTAAGGGTTATATAGATAAGAGAGTAGTGAAGAGAAACCTAGATAGACTTGAGAATGATATCAAAGAGCAGTAGTACTGAGTATTATAGTTTGGGACTCCACCAGTGGGCTACTTGATAATTAGCTAGATTATAAAAGTAATTCTTGATAATAGTGTAAGGTTTTTCTTCACTAACAAGCTATAATATCTAATGGCTTAACAGGTCATCTTATAAGAGAATAATAGTTACTTCAAGAATATTATAGAAGTAGAGAAAGTGGTAGAGAGAATTGATACTTAGGCACAGATTACCAGTCTGAGTATAGAATTGCTAGTAGAGATATATATCAAATTGATGACAAAGCTAAAGAAGAATATGATTACAATAGGTAGAAGTTCCTAAAGATAGAGAGAGAGAGTACCATGAGATAATAGATCAGACAGAGGGGATATTCTAAGTCTGAATATTGAATCTTATTTTAAGATAAAGAAGAATAATATAATATAGCAAATCATTGATAAGAGAGTAGTAGTAAGTATAATTACTGATAAAAACTTTAATATAGAGTTAGCTGTCATACTAAAGAATGATATATTGTGAATGAAAGAATGGCTCCAAAATATTAATAAAACTTAGATGACAAATATCTCCTTCTAGGATATATTATACTTCTGGCTAATAAAGAAGGAGGCTCACTATATACTCTATTAGTAATACCCTAGCAGGCCATCAGTACTAAAGGTCTCAGATATATTAGTAAAGAAACTGTAGTTAATTTAATTAGAATAGTAGAGCAGACAGCATCCTGACCATAAGTGAAGAATATCAGACCACTACTATAAATTAGTAGCTAGTTATAGAGATAGATAGTATTACTCAATATAGGATGGCTTTTAGGAAGTAGCAAAATAAATAATATAATTGCAAAATACTTTCTCATTAGGAAGGATTTTGTAACGGTTCTAGTTTCTTAATGAGGAAGTGACTAGTTCTGGTAATCCTAAGTAGCTCGAAGAGATACTAAGAGTTCAAGTGTTCTCGAAGGATTTCTGAGAGAAAATATTCTGAAGCTTTATTCATGAGAACAAAGGGGATATTTATACAAGATCTGAAAGAAGGATCCGGAAGGATCTGAGAAATCAAAGGAAAATGCCAAGAGGAAAGTTCTCGGCAAAGATGACAAATGATGACGAATAAAGTTCTACAAGTTTCCAGGACATTCAGTGGCTAACTAAATAAGTACTAGTTAATGCTCGGCGCCAAGAAGGGGATTTCTAAGTACGCTGAAAGTGCCGGAAGGTTATAGAATATTCAAGAAAGACAGAGAAAAGAAATAAACTACGCTAAAATGTTACAGATTTAGACCATATAGTCTGTAAGTAACTATGTATTATAATGTGACCATATCTAAAAATGGTAAGAGTAAGCAGAATTAGCAAAAGTAAGCTAGTCTATAATGAGAGTTAAGATATATATCTGCTTTTTCTTAGCTGATTATCATAAATAGTGCATTAAGATAAAAATCTATATACTCAATTGAGAGAGCTAGAGAGATATCTTTAGATATCTCATAGGAGAGACTAAATTGTACAGTAATAGTGTAAAATTATATATAAGAGAATAGTATACTTATTAGAGGTATAATATAAATAAAGTTATCAATAAAGTGACTCAGATTAGAAAGGTTATAGAGATGAATACAGATCTATATAAAGAGGTTCATTAGAGAGATAAATATGAAGGGAACAGAGTGAAGACTAAATAGAAAAAATATATTAAGAAAAAGAGACCAAGCCAGTAGATACTTTATATAGCCCAGTCTGACTAATAGATAGAAATTATATAAAATACCTCCTCAATATCTGCTTTTCAGAATAGTACTATAAGATCAATAATAATGAGTAGGAGAATGATAGTCTAAATTAAGTAGTACTAAATAGAGAACTCTTCAGAGTTGATGCCATTATTGACTAGTACTTCTTTGAGAAAGAAGAGGTACTATATTATTCTAAATTTGATTGAGTATTTCTTAGAGATAGCATCAAGAAGAGTATTGTAAAAAAGATAAAACTTAGAGGAAAGTGTTAATAGTGATAGGAAGGAACCTAAATAATAGCCAGCAGCTAATTTATTATAAATGTTGATAAAGAGGACTTCTTGGTAACAATATACTAATATGAGGTTATCAGATAGCAGATCAATGCAAAGCTCAGAATAGGAGTAGTTACTATATAAGTAACTATTGCAAAGATCTGTTAGGTGGTAACTTTCGCTCAGGGCACCTTATCGTAGAAGGTTGCTTCGACTATGAGGAGTGCCATAATGTAGGGCAGGAGGGGGGCTGTATACAGATACCTGAACACTGGCTTGGAGAGTGTGAGGTGTTGGGGGACTTTTGGCAGGCAATTGGGGAACACTTGGGGGTACAACATAGGAGAGATGAAGTACGGGGAAGGTGGGAGGACTTGAGGGATAGATTGGTAGGAGGGATAGGGAAGGAGTGGATTACTTTGGGCTGGGTATTAGCTATTTGGGTAGGGCTGGCCAGTCACTGGCTATTTGTTTTTGAGGATGGGAGTAGATGGGGCTTGGGGGACCGGTTGTTGCGGTGGTGTTGGCTTATGGAAGATACCTTAACAGGCTGGTGGCTTGGTTGGGGGCTGCAGGGTGGTCAGAGACACTGCTTAGTAGAGAGAATTTGTGGACAGAGTGGGGGGAGAGTGGGCATAGTTGGTGAAAGGGTGATCTTTATCTGTGAAGAGGTGGAGAGGAGCCCCCCTATGGGGATTGGGTAGTGAGTGGTAATGATGTATACTTATTCATAGACTGGTAATAAAGGCAGAGTCCAAGTGACTATAAA
>RBNI01006328.1:0-11459 GCA_003990745.1 Jimgerdemannia flammicorona
AAAAAAAAAAAAAAAAAAAAACTCCCACATCACCCATTACGCTGTTTGGTCCCATTCCTTGTCAAAAGCCGATCTTGGGTATCTCGAGATCCACGTCTCCAGAGCAAATTCCTTGAATTCGATTTACCATGTGCAACTCCCAAAACAAGAAACAGGTACATGCCTTGGCGTGGCTTGGATTCTTGCGTTTTAACAAATGTATTTATAAGAATGAAGATTTTAGTTGACAATGTTTCTGTGGTGAATGATATAAAAAATAAAAATAAAATGGCTGATTGCAATGCATGACGGAAAAGATACGATCGCGAACTGTTCATAAATGCACTGAAGACGGAGTTAATTATGTGTAATGAAATGATCCACCTAGAGATACTTGTATATCCACTTGAACTGGGCATTATTATTATTATTATTATTACTTTCAAGATTTCACAGATTGTGATGATACAGTTGGCGACGACCAGATTCAATAGGTGTTCTGGGGACCGGTGTGCTGTTGTGATGACATCTTTTCGCAATATAGGTCCCACTCAATAGAACATATACTCATATAAATTGATTTATTCGCAACTTCTTTGGTTACTTGACGTTGAGATCATCGAATCCGGTGAACTCTTGAGAGGAGCGTTCCACACTTTGAACCTGCACCGGCAGTACTGAGTAGAGCAAGGCATCGCCGTACAAAGCCGTTGTCGATGGAGTACGCCGTGGACGAAATAGTCGGAGGGTAATATGCATAGAATTGCCTCCCAATTTCTGATCATCATCCTGTGAGCTTGTCTGCAATATTGTTCCACATCTTGAACATTGCAGAAATCGTCGTCCTGCTCTGGTGAAGCCAACAAATGCAGATGGATTGTGGCTGCGAGTGTCTCTATAAACTTTGTGTCTGAAGCAGTATACAATAGTGTGCTCCATGATCTCTTTCAGAGGAACAGCCTGTTTGCTCTCTATTAACGACATAGCTAGATGGTCGTGCAAGATTGGGTGACATGCATGATTGTGACTTCGCTCACAGTCACATGACGCTGCACAAAAACGGTCTGCCACATTCCAGGCGGATGTCGCGGCCTGCCCCTTCCCCACCCTCGCTCCATCCTGCACTCACATTCTACCACACCATGTCCACCCACGGCCAGCACACTCCGGACACCGCCACCACCAGCACCGCCACTAGTACCATCTCTGATGAAGACGCCATTGACATGTCCGCCTCTCCGCAGACATCCCCGTCTACAGAAGACCCCTCCCCCATCTCTCTGACCCCGTCCTCTCTCCTCTCCCCCGGCGGTCCAACTGTTCCACCCCCTTCGCCCATGCCAAAGGCCGGCGCAGGATCCGGTCCCTCGTCCGCCGTTGCTGCGAGTCCTAACTTTGGGTTCCTGAACGGGGAATTGAGCCCGTTCGCGGCGACAGCGTCTAGAAATAAGTTGCTCAATAGCGAGTCGTTCGAAGGTCGGTTTTGTTAGAGTGGGAAGAAGAGATGCGGTCCTAAAAGTGGTTAGGGCCCCGGGTGTGTGTGTGGATCCTGGGTGGGGTGATGCAATATATGTAACGTCGACGGTATCTGCATATTTTTAACTGCAGATCTCGTGAGCTTGCTCAAGAAGGTCAAGGATTCGTCGTCGTCGTCGTCTCCGTCTTCGGAAACCGTGGCGTGAGGAGGGAGTTGTGCTCCCCGTGTGGGCTTGGTAAAAATATGGATGTAAGCAGGATGGAGTAATTGCAATGAATAGGCGGCCTTGTCGTGTCCTTTGTTGCATTGCTTAATAATTCAGTAAACAAGTATAAAAGGTATTCTCTGCATGTTGTAGTTTGTTGTAGGCGGGTTGGTTTTGCGACGTAGAGTGGATACAGTATGTGGAGTTGTTTTTGAATAGAAATCATGGTCTAATCAGGGCGCAAGCCTCGGTTGAAGGGCGAGTAAGGTTAGGCAAACCGGACGGAAATCAAAGGGCGAAAGCAACAGCTTCAATACTATTTTGATTTGTTGCATGATAACACAAGAAATTAGGTCGATTAGGTCCCTATCAAGAGGTACCAGATTACAAGATTAAGAAGTCGCAAAGTGTAAACCAATGTCTATATACATGTAAGTTTGAAACCCAAAGTAGATCCATAACAGCATCTAAACAGTGAAAAAGACGGTTCGAGGTAACATACAAAGCTGAATCAATAGGACATATACAACCATACCAAGAAAGCGATATAGAGTCAAAGTGCATCACATATTTACATTGCATCATGTTGATGAATATGTACAATCAAGAATCACCATCCAAAGGCTCAACAAGAAGAAAAAATAAAAAGGAAGGCCGGCGCCGGCCCTATAAATTCCAAATCGGCCAACCCAATTCATCCCTTGCCGACCACACCCTACCTAGAAAACCCCGCCCTCGTCGTCCTCCCAGCAGAACATGCGCTCGTCCCAATCCTCGTCCACGAAATAGTCCTCCCGGTCTCCGGTATCGTCCTCCAACAACATCTCATCCTCGTCCGACCCGTCTTCGTCATCTGACATCGCCAGGATCTCGTCCTCGGTCCCGTCAAGAAGGCTCGGGGTGGTCAGGCGTTCTTGGTAGCTGTTATGGAGAAAAGCGCGGGGAGGTGTCGTTGGGTGGGTGACAACGGGCTCCAGTCTGATGGTGGCGGGATGGGTGGTGTCGTTCGACGTCTGTTTGCGCCCACGGGCCTGCCAAAGACAAAGGTTTGACCAGTGTGCCTCTAATGATACCAAAAAAAAAAAAAAAAAAACAAAAAAAAAAAAAAATAGCACCCTAACGTGCCGCGCCAAACACACATCCCGCAACCTACCTTTTCACCCATCCGCATCCTCGGTACCACAGCGGCCCACGCGACGCGATGCATAACTCTCGAAAGTACGCTCCGCACTCTATCACGATCGCCGTTGCGCTCGCTGATCGGACCCTGGAAGGGACTCGGTGGACTCGATGGCACTTCAGCGTCGGCGCCTGCAGTCCGATCGCCAGGATGATCGGGTAGTCGGGTTGACTGACTGACCATCCTCTGGTTTCAAAAGGAGCGTCAAAGGGTTACCAAGAAAGCTGAACGATTCCTGCCACGACGGCAGAGGTACGGAAATGTCGATTTTGAAACAATCCAGTGCAGACGCGGAACGTACGTCAATCAAAGCCACGGCCTCCCGCTTGAACTCGCCGGCGTCGATGGAGTTGAACAGGATCCGCGCCAACGACCGTGAGAGTGATGGAATGTAGGTCGTGAAGATTGGTTGCTTCTGTTCGAAGGAGCCATGACCCATCGTCAGCTCAATGATAGCGCTCAAGGTAAATAAAACCGTACTCTATCCGAGGTTTGCAGACCTGCGCTTCCAGAATCGCAGCCTGCGTCCTCGCACCGTCATCGAAAACTACGCTAACACCTCCCCTCTCCCTATCTCTTTCCATTTTGATCGCTTGGAACGCCACTTCCACGTGCCCATCTTCGATCATCACATGTGACGCACTCTGCTCGTGATGCTCGTCCGGGTCGATTTTCGGACGCTTCCAGAGCCTCCATTCGTGAAGGAAGGCTTGAGCGTCTTGGAACTGTAGAAAACCCGTTGTTAAAGTTAATGTTTTCCTAGGGGGAAATTCGGAGTGAAGAAAGAGGCCGTGAACACTGAAGCGGGATCGTTCCGTTTTTTCCACCTCTGATTTATCTTTCTATCTGCTCTCCTTTTGTAGCCAAATAGACAAGTGAAAATTATCCATACCAGCAACGACTCCGTCATTCTCCTCGAAACCTCACTGCCTTCTTTATCCATAGCCATCTCACCAACCCCTATTCTATTTACCGTGCTCATGTCCCCACTCCCTGTGGACCCCGACGAACGGCCACCCCCAACACTCTCGAGGTCGGCCAGGCCCCTGCATCCACCCGTGTCGCGAGAGCGCCCGGCGTCGAGCTTCGGGGACCCGCCAAAACCAGCGTCGCGCGACGAGCTCTCGTCATGGTTTATATTGTCTTGGACGAACCCCGTAGAGGAGCGAGAAGGAAGGCCTGATTCGAAGAGGCGGCGGCGAGAGGGGGAGCGTTGGAGGATGTGTGCTGGGAGGTCGAGGGGGATGACGGTTTCTGGTTGGTGGGGCGGATTATTGGACGACGCAATAGTGAGGAGACGCGTAAAACAAAGCACGCGATCGTCCATGCTGCGTTAGATAATAGTATTACCTTCGAGTGTGATCTCGGCACAAAGATCCTCGTCGTCGGACGATGGGTCTTGAGGTTTGCGCTTTCGCTTGATGATGATGCGCTTTATACAATTTTTGTATTTAGAAAGAACAAAGAACACTGTTGATAACGGGTTGCTTAAATAAAATAAAAGGGGGGGTAAAGAGAGGCCAAATGCAGTGCACAAACTGACAGATGGGAAAGTGAGCATTCTTACGTCCATCTCCTCTTGCAAAGATGGTGGGGTATTCAGGTCGCTATTTTTTTTGGGAATTTTCAGTGTGGACATGAGAATCAGGGAGTGGCGCCAAGGACGAGTTCGCGTTCGTGTCATGTCCCGTGACTTTTGTTTTGGTTGATGTCTATAATCGGCATAACTCTCGCCCCGCTGCTCTTCTTTGTCGTAAAACATAATGGCTTCACAGGAGTCCGCCCAATATTCCTCCCAATATTCCTCCCAGAGTTCCTACCTATTCAGTCAGCGCACAGTGCTCCTCCCGGACAATGACGTTTTATCCCAATCCCAACAGCTACCTAACGAGCGCCCGATCATCGGGCACCTACTGGGCATGAAAGACAAGAAGAGATTTGGTGTGTCTTGTTCGGATTCTTGCTTGCACGTGCATTTTAGAGCAAAGACGTGACTTGAATATCGGGACTCATTGTTTGTGGATGCTTTTCTCAGGTGTCGATATCTACGCGGACAGCCCTTTGATATTCGGACGCCATAAATCATGGTTGGTCTCCCTCACTCTCAAGATGTACGTCAAAATCAGATGTGTGGCTTACAATATACATATCTCCCCGTCTCTTAATAGCGACGTCGTCGTCAAGAGCGAGTTCATCTCAAACAACCACTGCCGGATTTACACGGTACGTCTAACTGGGACTAGTGCACAAAAATTCGCGGTGCAATATTGTCGGATTGTAAAGCTATATTTCTCATCTGAACTTGGATTTCGTTCGTCTGCCCGTGTGATATAGCATCAGGTGGATTTCGGGTCCGTGGAAGATATACTGGTTTTTTGTGAGGTAAGTCGCTCTTGCAGCTCGGGAAGGGCGTAGAAGCTTGACAGAATCTGTTGTGGCGATATTTGAGACATTGTGCATACGGAGCTTTCTTGGAAGCCACCATAATTCTCTTATTTTATCGAGAGATTGTTCTTGATTTAACAAACTCTCACCTCTGTTATACGATAGGATACAAGCCTGAACGGCACTTGGTGTAAGCGATCAGATTTTTCATTACCAATTACCTTGTTCGCCAGTTTGATTACAATCCGACTCAATCAAGCGACATACATTCCCACCCACCCTGGCATGCAGGGAACGGCAGGATAATCGGCAAGGGCAACAGCGTCGTGTTGTGTCATGGGGATAGGTTGAGAGTCAGTAAAGGAATGGGTGAGTATGTTACGGTATCGTGTCCTTGTATAATGTAACTATGAGACTTAATAGTAATGCGATTTTGTTGATCCGACGATTGCTGTCCACATTCCCCATTCCAGATCTCACGTACCAACAGATTGCCAAGAGCAAGGAGATTCAGGACCCAGAGGATTACAGGGTAGGAACCGTATCCCCCCCCCCCCCCTCTTCCTCTCTCTCTATACCTCTTCTTTTTCCGAACGTCTTTCCCTTCGATGATGCCATCTTCGCTGACACCATCATCCAACCTTCTACTCCCAGGTCGTCGAGATGGAATACCAGATAACGAGCAAGCGGCTCGGCGCCGGAGCTTTTGCTGAGGTGCGCATGGCGCTGTGCAAGCGTACCCGCGAGCAGCTCGCCGTCAAAATCATGGACAAGAATAGATTGCACATGTCGCAGATGAATGGGACCGATTTCGCGCGCGAGGTTGAGATCCTGAAGAAGGTTAATCATGTGGGTTTTTTTTTTTTTTTTAGGTGTTAGGGTCTGGGAGTTGGGTTTGTTTGGGCTGTTGTGGTAGGGTGGAGTATGTTTTGCCCTGAAAAAGGCTTAGCTCACCGGACATGAACTATCTTATATTATTAGCCCAACATCGTGCGCGTCCACGACGTCATTGAAACAGAGCGATACATTTACATTTTTTTGCAAATGTGAGTCTAAATCGTCATTCACCTACCCCGTTCTCTTTAGTCTAATTCGGAAATCCTACCCTCTTTGGCATATCACTTAAAAAATCTATCCCCCAATCCCCCCCCCCCAAAAAAAAAAAAAAAAAAAAAAAAAATTAACGCAACGGCTCTACGTTTTCCAGGGTGACGGGTGGCGACCTGTTCGACTACGTGAAGAGCTGCGGTAAGATTCCCGAGGAGGAGGCAAAATATCTGTTCTTCCAGGTGCTGCAGGCGATCGAGGTAAGTAGGGGTAGTGGTTTGTGGAAAGTGACGGGGTGACTTGTCGGTATTCGTGATTTTTTGGTACTCCGATGACAATGGAGAAGGCGATTCCTGACACTTAAATGGTTTATTTTTGTGGTTTCGCCAGTATCTTCATGATCACGACATCTCGCACAGAGGTTTGTATTTCTTGCACCTGAATATTTTTGGAATCTACTGCAAGTTCAATCATCGGAACGTCGGAGATACTTATACATCATGATGCCAATTAATTTTTTTCCAATGAAATTTGCATATGTTTGTTGACAATATTAGATCTGAAGGTAAAATACCTCCCCGAGCTCGACATTGCGACATTGAAATGTGTGTACGACTTGATGTAAACCTCGTCCGACCAATTATTCGGATACAGCCTGAGAACATTCTCCGCGTCACCGCACAACCCAACACTCGCGTGATGATTACGGACTTCGGCATGGCTAAGACCCAGACGAGCCCGATGAAGACCATGTGCGGCACGTTAACGTGAGTGAACCTTGTATTGTCTGATGATTACTGAGACAGGCACAGGCTCTTCGGTTGTGTTGATGTGCATGCACCGTTCCGTACAGGTACGTCGCACCCGAGGTGTTGGAGGGCCAGGATGGCTACGATAAATCGATCGACTGCTGGAGCCTCGGCGTCATTCTTTACGTGATGCTGTCTGGTGTGTATAAGGCGATGATTTTTTGGGTGCTGATTATTTGTGATTTTTTCCTGGAAATCCGAGATACGGTTACGGTTTGCTCATGTCTGCTACTTCGCCAGGCGGGCACCCGTTCACGACGGGCGAAGAGGATGAGGTGACGATCTCGCAGCGGATTCGGGACGGTCGTGTTGAATTCCCATCGCAGTGGTTCGAAGGCGTGAGCCATGACGGTGAGTGTCTGATACGCGACGGAAGGGCGTATTCCTACTATATAAAGATCCCGCCGAACCTGACTCTACCCGAACTCGTTCCATACTAACCCGGTCCCATTCAACCAGCCAAGCGCCTGATTCGATCCCTACTTGTCGTGGACCCGATGCACCGCCTCAATAGCACCGATGCTATCAACCACCCCTGGTTCAACGATGATTGCAAAATCATTGACCAATATAAGCTCAACATCATGATTCCGTGGTGGGTCAAGGAGGGAAAGATATCGGGTGGGGATGAGAACGCCGAGAGGCTCGCAACCAGAGGTGAGGGTGGTGCTGGTGGTGGGAAGTTGAAGACAGAGAGGTTGAGAAAGAAGCATGCGCGACCTGGTGCGTTTTTGGTCATGTTCAACACTCTCTTGCAATTATCGCTCGAATGATTAGTATCTCACTTTCACATCGTTATCGATTCATTATCAACAGAACCCTATCCATCCCCATCGCCGCGCCCGAACCGTCACCACGTTTCCCCACGCGTCCCTAGGACTCCCTCCCGCCGCATGGCTTCCCAACCGCTCACACCCAGCTCAGTTCAGAACTCGATGCCGAAGGTGATATCGCATGCCCTGGGCCCGACCACACCCACTCCACGACGGGTCTACCACGCGTTGAGGCTCGAGCCGCTTGATCAACATTATACAACACCGGTGGAAGACGATGAGGATGAAGAGAACGAGGTTGGGCTCGAGGATGGAGTTCGGACCGTGCCGGATGTGGCGAATAGGCGCGCGAGGATCGGGTGAGGTGTGCGTGGTGTGTTTGGATTCGTGCACTGTGGGTTTTCGTCGTACCATCTTGTGTATATCACGGCTTTTTACCCCATCTTGCATACGATCTATTGCGATTGTGTAAATTTGTATTTGTTTGCTGGCATTTCTCTTCATTACCTCGTGCGCGCGCATTTGCATTCCTGTACATACACTTCGCCTCCCTCTCTAAATTCATTGATCTACCGACTTGGCTTTCTATTTCTGTCGCTCTCTCCTGATTTGCGCGCTTGAGAAAATTTGAAGATTTAATAGCCTTATGTTATATCCTTTTGCTTTTGTATAGATTATATAAACGCACATATGTCTGAACGAATTCGCAGATACCCAAAAGGCAATTATTGACGATGTTGGCGATCGGGCTTGTACAGATGATAATATACAGTGAAACATGTCAAGGGGAAGCAACGTGATATAGTGGATACACAACCAAATAGCGAAAGTCCGAAGTCAAATCCTCCACATGAAACTCTTACAATCGCCACTCAAACCTCGTCATACCTGACGTGGCTCTTTTTCACACCCACTAGCTTCCGCTTCAGCACGGTCTCCCCGCGGTAACATCTCACTGCCCACTTCTTCGTCGGATAGAACCCGACGACGACCAGCTTCCCAAAATTCCACAGGAACGGCAAATTCCCCGCTAACCAATCCTGATCCTGTCCCTTCGCCTTCGCGTCGAAATAATCCGCGGACAGCGCCATAAAGCTCGCGAGGGCCTGCACCCATACGGATGCAAAATAGACGAGGTTCGTAACACGGTCTTTCCTCGCGACGTTGAAGTGGGCGCGCTTGGGCACAACGGCGCGGAATCCGTCGAGATAAGGGAATATGCTGTACAGAATTGCGGTGAACCGGACCATCTTACGGTTGTGGTTAGCGTAGCGGCGCAGTATGAGCGTCGGCAGCGCGGCCAGGATCAGAATGTTCACCAGGCTGAAGCAGAGGATGATGTAGGGAACATGCGTGCGGTTGCAAAGGTCATCGTGCGTCACCGCAAAGTTGTGATCCAGGTTGCACCGGAAGAAGTCGGGCGCGTTGCGGTTCTTGAAGAAGATTTGCCATGAGATCGAGAGAATGTAGGTCATGAGGAGGTCGGTTAAGTTGCGCTGCCGTTGGCCTAGGAAGGGAGGGAAGGAGGGGTTTTAGCGTTCTGGTGGCAAGACGTGATCCCGGACATGATGGCAGTAATATTAATGACTCTTTCTCCTTTCTGCGTAACGCCCAATCGTATTTGTTCTCCATTGCAAACCGTTTTCCACAACGCCTCATCAACATCCTCGATCCACATACATCCCTACCTATATCGCTACTATCCACGTATTTATAATCCGCCCTCGACAGATAAATATACGACGGGTCATCCTCCGGATCAAATGCCCACCCCGCTTCAGCCGGGTCTCGCTTCTCCCTCAGTACGAACGAGTTCTCCGGCTCCGCTCCGGGCGTGGGGACCCATCCAGGCTGCGGCTCGGGCATGTCGAATCGATAATGCCGCGTGTCGAAGCGGATCACGTCATCGTCGCTGTTGCTGACGGCGCGAGACGAACTCGTATCGCCCTGCGCTCGGCGGGGGATGCGGACGGGAGGATATTGGAGGAGGGGCTCGGTCATGGTTGCGGTATGAGTACTATATGTGCTCCAAATGGTGGCTTATGAGGTTTCCCCACATTGTGGCTTGGCAATTTGTTATGACATAATGGTCCGAAAGTGATCTGATTCAGCATCAGAAATTGAGACCCTGGTTTCACTGGTTTCCAACGCATTTTATTTAAGTTCGCCATGCCTGACTCACCAAATACACGTCAATTACTTCCCGAAATCTTACACCAAATATTCTTCCATTTGGTTGTGAATCGTTCGTCTCGACACTGGCCAGTTGAACAAATGCCCTGCGATCTCATGGCCGCCTCCATGGTCTGCATGGATTGGTGGCTCGAGGCCCGCCGTTTAGTCGACGAAAGGATGCTGCACAGTGTCTTTAGTCACCTCTGCCACCCGACAGAAGCCAAGAGGTTTGCGATGCTCATGGGGGAATCCAAGCGACTCGGACTCGACTACTGGACCCTGGTGGTGAGAGCAGAGATTTACGTCAACGAACTCATCGACCTCAACCCACTCGATCGCCCAATTAAAGACGAACATGGAGCCACCGTCGTCTCGAACACGGCATTTGATCGCCGCATGGAGGCTTATACCACAATCATGGAACTGTGCCCCCCTAACCTCATCGACCTCACGGTCATCTTGCCAGGCGTCGACCTTGCCGAGTCCTGGAGTGTCGACCGCTTCTGCCACTACCTTGAGAAAATGGAGCCCGCTTGCGCATCGATAAGGCGCTTCCGTCTTGTCGGTCGTGATCGCGAAGTCGTACATCCCAAAATCGTCTCATTTGTTGCCAGCCTGGCTCCCAATCTAAGGTTGATAAGTCTATACGACTTCACCCTTGACTCCGCCCTATCAACCGCGCTTCGTCGATTCACGGGGCTTCGAGGTGCCCACTTCTCCGGCATGGTCACTGACGATCACCTGCCCACCCTTCTGCCATCCTGGCCCTATTTGCACTATTTCAAGTACGACCACATAGGCCAGACCGACCTGGGTGCGAGCGTGGTCAGCCTCGCGCGTTCGTGCCCGCGCGTGAAGGATTTCTCCTTGCAAAGGCTTGGCGATAGATCGATGCTACCGGTACCCGCCCTCGCGTTGTGTCACGTCCTCCTCCAACTCCCGCTGACGAGGTTCTCCGTGTCGTTTTGCAATATTGACGATACGTTCCTACTGGCATTGATGGCCCATGGGACGGCACTCCAGCACATTGAACTCTACAAATGCAGCGAAATTGTTGGTGATACGGCCGTTCTCGGTTGGAAAGATGGATGGCCCAACTTGAAAAGGCTCCTCCTGGATAGATGTGATAGGTTATCGTTTGTATTCGTCAAGAAAGTCATCGGGTCGTGCGTAAAACTCGAGCAAATCGAGCTCCCTGCCCATTTGCATAAGGACAATGACTGCCGCGAATTAATTACACAAGGCGGGTTTCAGATTAAGATGCAATCTCGTCTCTGGGAAAGGGTAGATGTGGGCAGTGGCGCGATGTAAAAATGACAATGCATCCATCAACCTCTCCATGCAGTGGGTGTCAGTGCGATAGCGGTTTCGACGCTTATCCTCCAGGCACCCAATGCATTCCGTCCACCACAAATTATATTATTACACA
>RBNI01006329.1:0-11459 GCA_003990745.1 Jimgerdemannia flammicorona
CCCCCCCCCCTCTACCTAAAGTATCTCAAGCTCTCTACATCAATCTCTTGGACACTCCAAAATCCTGAACCCACCTAGCCAAGTACCTTCAAGAAACTCACTGAAGGAGAAAGAAATGAACTCTGAAGCAGTGGAGTATGCTTCTATTGCTGAAAGACAGGATACATAGCCAGTGCTTGCTCTAACTAAAAACTCCAAACAGCAATATGAGCAACTGTTACTACCCTGTATCACCTCAACAATCTGACTATCAAAATACTGGATTTTGTTAAGTTAAGGCCAACAGCTAAGGCTCCAATCAAAGGAAGTCAAAAAGCATCTGAATATAACCTGTACATAGCTGAAGAAGTTATAGTTTCCAACTAAGAAGTCAAGTAAGTCTATATATTCAAATTTCTGAAGGATATGTTGGGAGAATATGCTATTGCAGCAGCCTAGTATTGAAAGAACTCTCAGTAGAAGGAGAAGTCATTGATGAAGATTATATAGGTGAAATTATTGTCCTCATCCAAAACTATAGCTAGATACTCTTCAAGATCTCTATTGGTTTCTGCATCACCTAGATCCTATTCAAGAAAATCAAATCAACTCTGACAGTCAAAGAAGCCCCTGAACTACTGCACACTATCTAAGGATTCAGAGGATTTGGTTCATCAAACAAGGCCCTAGCCCAGTCTACTATAAATAAGGAAGAACAATTCTATAAGAAAATTGAAGATAGATTTATACCAAGTGGCTGATGCCCTCATGGTATTGAAATGTACTCTTCCTAAATGATTAATAATTGCTTCTCTTGTGTCAATAAACTGGTCCAAAGAAGAACCAATAGAAAAAAAGCTCTTATAACTGAAATTACCACTATTGAATCAGACAAACTACTTACACTCTAAGCCTTTGTCAATTGAGTATCTATTAAGATTATGATAGATAGTAGTGCCTCAGGCAACTTTATCAATAAAGAAACAGCCAACAGACTCAAGCAGTTACCACAACTAATAGAACCTCTCATATTATTAGTAAGGAAGTCTGCAACCTACTCTTCTGAATTGGTGACTACTGAGTATATGTTATCCTTCAGATTATACCACTTCCTGATAATGAAATCATCCTTGGGACCCTATGGTTAAAACAAGAGAACTCTATGATTGATTGGATAAACCATTCTGTAATCATTAAGAAAGGATGCTACAACTTCAAATTATAAGACAAAAAAGACCCACTTAGTTTGAATAACCCTGGACTAAAGATTACTTATATCAATAAGCTACAACTCAAGAAATTGACCAAGAAATACCCTCTCTTTGCTATCTCTATCCAACCACCCAAAGGAGAACCTGAGAACCTTAAAGAAGACTTTTCCAAGATTGACAGCTATGTCAGACCATTACTCTAGAAATTCTGAGATATATTTTTAAAGAAACTTCTGAAAGGCCTACTACCTAAATGAGTAGTAGACCATACCATCAAGACTATCCCAAATGCTAAGCCTACTTTCAAGTCAATCTACCATATATCTCTTAGAGAGATTGATATACTCAAGAAAGAAATTGATGAACTTCTAGAATACGAATTCATTAGATCTAGTGTATCACCCTATAGTACACTAGTTCTCTTTATTATCAAAAAAGGAAAAACCTATAAATGTGTATAGACTACTGTGACCTTAATGAACAGACCATCAAGAACTATTACCCATTACTCTGAATCAATGAAATATTTGATAGACTTACAAACTTATAGTTCATGAGTTCTTTTGACCTATGAAATGGCTATTGGCAAATTGCCATAAAGAAAGAAGACATCTACAAGACAGCCTTCCAAACTTGCTATAGACATTTTGAGTTCCTGTTTATGCCTTTTGACTTAACTAATACTCCTATAACCTTCCAGACACTGATGAATACCATCTTATATCTGTATCTGTTATCTATATTGATTATATCCTAGTCTTCAGCAAAACCCTAGAGGAACATCTCAAATACCTTGAACTAGTACTACTGAAAACTAACTCTTTGCAAAACTCAGTAAATGAAAATTTCTTCTAAAGAAAATTTAATTCCTTAGACATATTATCACTCTCAATAAAATCAAAGTAGACCTCAGAAAAATCTCTGTGATTAAGGAATGGCCCAGATCCAAAAAGTTGAAAGACCTTCAGTCATTCCTGAGATTAGCAAACTATTATTAGTGATTTATTGCAAACTTTGCTAAGATTGCTATCACTCTTACTCAAATGACTAAGTATAGTAAGAAAAAAGAACAGCTCTGAACTACAAAGTAAGAAAAAGATTTCAACAATCTTGCAAATTAGGGACCTGAACAAGATATAACCTTTCAAGCTCTGAAAGATGCCTTAATAACTACTCTAGTACTTCAAGTAGCAAATCTTGCCCTACTATATGAAGTTACCACTAATGCCTCTGACCTAGCTCTTAGAGCAGTGCTCATACAAGAAGGACACCCTGTAGCCTATCATTCATATAAGTTCAATGATACCAAAATCAACTATGCAATCTATGAGAAGAAAATATTAGCTATCATAGATACTCTAATTAAGTAGTAACTATATCTTGAAGGAGCACACTTCATTATCTTAATAGACCACAAGTCATTAGTCAACATCAAGACCCAGACCACCCTTTCTCAAAAGCAAGCCAGATAGATAAAAGTTCTCACCAACTTTCACTATAAAATCCAGTATCACTCTGATAAGGAGAATATTGTTGTCAATGCAATTTCTAGACCACCAATTGAGAAGGTTATCCAAACTCTCACCTTAGTTACCAACTCCATCATAGAATAAATTATCACAGTATATACTAATGATAAAGAAGCTCAAGTACTCTGAGAAATCCTGAGCAGTAATGATATTGATAAGTATACCTGGTATTATTAATACTAACTAAAGAACAATACTATCTACTATAAGGACAGATTGTATATTCCAAACAATCAAGATCTCTGAAGGACTATCCTATTTGAATATCATGATACTCCTATAGCCAGATATTTAGAATTTGATAAATATTATAAAGTTATTTCCTGAACCTTCTATTGATCCCATATGACTGATCAGCTAAAGACCTATATCACTTCCTGTGATATCTACTAATATAACAAGTTCTCAACACTAGCAAAACCTGGCCTACTCTACTCTATCCTAGTACTATCTGCTAATTGAGAATAAATCTCTATAGACTTCATTGTATAATTACTCCAAACCAAGAATAGAAAAGATGCAATTATTGTTTTCATAGACTATCTTAGCAAACAAACCTATTTTGTGCCCACCACTACTACTGCAACAGTACTAGACATAGCCACACTCTTGTTTGATAACATTTTCTACTATTATGGTCTTTTTAAGATCATTGTTAGTAACTGAGATCTAAAGTTCACTAGTCACTTTTAAAAAGCCCTCTATGTATATCTTGGAATGAAACTTGCACTATCTATAGTCTTTTACTCTGAAACTAATAGTCAAACTAAAAGAATAAATCAAACTCTGGAACAAATACTAAGGAACTAGTTTCTTACAGATAAGATAATTAGCATAAACACCTTACTGCAGTCAAGTTTGCCTACAACAACAGCAAGCAAGCCTCTCTTGAGATGACACATTCTTTGCCAATACTAGACAAAACCCAAACACTCTTCTGACACTTATCAGAACTACTGATAATATCTCTACTGTTGAAGCCATTGAAGAATTCCTACTCTGAATGTACAATTTAAGCCAGATTGCTATTGAGAACTTATCCCAAGCTCAAGAATACTAGTTACAGTATATCAATCAGTACTACTGAGAAGAAACTTTTGATATTAGAGAAAAGGTTCTACTAGATATTTAAGAATACTGAGTTGATAACCTCAAGTATAGACTATCAATAAAGCTGAAGAGCAAATTCATTAGACCATTTAAAGTCATCATACAAGTATCTCTAACCTCCTACAAATTGGTACTATCAGATATCATTAAGATTCACCCAGTCTTTAATATCCAACATCTTAAGTAATATAATAAAAATAATGATGAACTATTTCTAAACTGAACTATAAAACCACCTATACCTGTTATTATTAATAATTAAAAAAAATATAAAGTTGAATAAATCCTCAAAAAATATGGCCACAAGAACCATTCAGAGTATCTTATCAAATGGAAAGATTATCTAATCTATGATATAATATGGAAACTCAAGACCAACCTCCAGAATGCCACCAACTTAGTTCAAGAATATAATTCCTTGAACAACTGAGACAGAATACTCTAGTATCTACTAGTTGATACTATATATTACCCTCTTGAACATCAAGTACTCTTATAATTATCACAAATGAAATCAAGAACTCAGTAAGTTAAGATAAAAGAATACCAACCCTTTAGAAAAATAGCAAAACTAAAAGCCAGCCTATTCTCTCCATACCACTGGTAGGAAGTGAGGTATAGATATTTAAGAAGATTCTTTAGAGGAAATTCTCCAGTAGTAAACGACATCAGAATTACTTCTGGTATATGGTATTGAATACATAATCTTTTAATGTACAAATCTAATATATTAGGCAACTATACTATGAGTATGCCACTTTCTGAGAAAAATAGACCTTACTGGACTTTTGATCATCCAAATAGTATAATAATACTAGACCAAAATTAGAAGACCTTGAAGAGGACATCAAAAGCTAAGAAGGGGAGAGTTGTAAATATACAACCTCCAAGCCACTGAAATCACATATTACCCTTTAAACAAATTTAGAAATTATATACAAGATCATGAAGTTAAGTCAAACTGAAGTTATAGAGTACAAAGCTAAGTCAACTTGAAGTCACAGAATATAAGATTTACACAAACAGAATCTTATTAATTAGAACCAAATGCATATATACTGAGCACTCAGATATATCAAAATAGAGAACTATAACAAACTAAACAAATAACTCTAACTCTTAAACATATACACAAATATGACCACTGAGATCTACAACCACATCCATGCTGAAATTTGAAATGCTATTATCAACCAAGCCACACCCCCTCTGCTCCTTATAAATATCTATAGTCTGGTATCCCTCTACTTTGTAGAAGCCTGATGGAATATCCTGAATATGCTTAGCAAGGCCTATTGAATTAGACAAATATCAAGCTACTATCAGATTACTATCTTCTAGAAGATATATATGATTGAATATTACTATAATGTAAACATTATCCAGATGTCCCAATACTAGAAACTCATCACCCATAAGTACTGAGAACTCTTTTACAAGTATAGTATCTTTATTCTCTATCTCTAAGTTACTACTACTGAAATGGTTGCAACTCTGTCCTATGGCCAAATTGACAATATAGTACAAGAACTCAACTATAAGTATATTGAGTACATTCAAACTATAGACAGAACCTTTCCACACCCTGATGACCACATCCTGTAAATGTTCCAAGTTGGATATACTATAAAGAATGTCTACAATATAATCCAGTTTAACAATGATGAAGTAGAAGATAATGATCCCTCTGATACTAACATAACCTCGAGCCAAGGATCTCTACCAATCCTGATCACCCTGCCAACCTTGTCAATAAACTTATGTACAACAGTTTATCACTACCTATGAGACTTATTGGGATAATGATCACTAACATAAGTATGTATCAACCTGCATTTATCCCTGATTACTTTAATTATAATAAAGAGACTGGAGAACACAACCTGTACCTCCAGACAATCCTGGAGATTAAACCAACAACCCCATCTTCTGAGTATAAAGGAAATGAGCCACAGCTGCCACCATATTACAACCCTGCAACTTATAGTACCATTACCTATAGAAGGTATATAGACAGTGAATCTGATGAAAGCAAAGATGATATATCCCTCTTTCACCCACTAACTTCTTATCCAGCATATGAGACAGATGATACTATTCTGTAGGATAGTGATGAAGTTTCATTGTATTATTATCTGAGTGAACAGAGAGAAGTAATTAGAGAACTACTTTTTTTAGATAACTACTTCATCAGAGATGATATTATTGATAGTAATATTATTGAAGACTACTCAGATAGTATCTAAATCTATAGATAGCTTAGCAGTCTAAGTATAGTTAGATTAGTCTTATATGATATAACTGTGAACTAACTCAATAGTCAGACAATCTCTTGATATATCACTTCACACTTATACTATATAACTGCATTCCAACTCAGCAAGATACTAAGTACTACATCTATATTTAGTATAGTTCAGATAGCCTCCCATTAGTATAAATACCCCCTCCCCCAGACCTCAGAATCTCAGGCTTGAACAGATAAGAATAATTCTGAACACTTCCTTACAATATCCCTTCATATAACTACTTCTAGTATAGTAATATCATAAATAGCAAATAAACCTATTTAATAATCCACAAAACTACTCTTAAGTAAATCTACTTTTCATTAGATCTTACTCCTAACTAGTGCTTGCAAATGAATTAAATGAAATTGAGTTGAATTGAATCAGGATTTTTTCAAGTTAAATGAGAGTTGAACCAAATGGAAGTTGAACCAAATGGAAATTGAATCAAATGGAGCCTCAATTTGATTAGAGTTGAATCAAATGGAGCCTCAATTTGATTAGGGTCAAATCAAATGGAGGCTTTATTTGAATGATGATGTCACCAAAATTTTGTTGATTATAATATAGGCTAGGCTATCAATGATATAGGCTATCAATAATTCCTCTTATATGTATCTAGCTACTGCTGCCTGACAAGTATTATTGTATACTCTTTTTTGGAGAGATAGATTTAGAGTCAAGGGGTTGATCTTCTAACAGATTCAAGATATCATACCATATTTCTTTTCATATCACTTACAATTATAGTAACTGGTATATGGATGACCTCTTTTTGGAATCAGAACCTCCTCATCACTTGAAATTATGATGTCTGAAGTATTATTATCAGAAATTTCAAATATATTATCAACAACCACTTCAATGTCTGAATTCAAAATCTCAATGGCAGTAGCATTGGCAAGTACATCATCCTCCACTTCAATGTCTGATTCTGAAATGTTAATGGTAGTAGTATTGGGAGTGGTAGCATTGGGGGCTATGGCAGTGGCAGTATTGGGAGCTATGGTAGTGGCAGTATTGGGGGCTATAGCAGTGGCAGTATTGGGGGCTATGGCAGTATTGAGGGCTATGGCAGTATTGGGGGCTATAGCAGTAGCAGCTTTGGGGGCTATGGTAGCATTGGGGGCTATGGCAGTATTGGGGGCTATGGCAGCAGCAGCAATGGCAGTAGTAGTATTTAGGGCAGCAGTAGCAATAGTAGTGGGTTTGGCCTCAAATGCTTTATCTATATCTAGATCGATAGCAGTAGTAGTGGGTTCAACCTCAAATACTTTATCTATATTTAGATTGAATTCTTGAATTGTCTTGATAATCTTTATTCTTATTTTCTTATATTCAACTCTATACTTGTTTCCTTCATAGAGCTGGCTAGAGACTTTATGGATTCTCTGATTTATTTTCTGCAATGCTCTGGTAAGATCTTTAATAAGTATATGAAGATTGATATAGAGAGAGAAAGAGGACATTTTTTTTTTTTTTTTTTTTTATAGAAATTTTTACATCAGAAGTACTTATTTATACATTTTAGATTGGAGTGCCCACTATATCTTAAGCTTTTGAAGTGCTCACTTTCACAAAGCATCTACACTTTCAAAGCACCTATATCCACTATATCTTAAGCTTTCTGTTTCCAATACAACTCTCATCATGATTTCTATGATCCATGACTGCATCTATGGTACTCTGATGACATCTGCCCAACTTTTAAAGTATCTACCCTAATGATATCCATCCTGCCATATCAGAAGGATTTTATGATAAGTATTTCAATTTAATTTATAAAAATAGTTATATTTCAAGATTTTGGGATTGGCTAGCACTAGGCTGATTGTCATGCCTTTAAACATATATATTTCTGAATTGTTTCTGGTTTTAAAGTACCTCTTTTAAGTGATATAAGATCTCTACTATTAGAAAAGATTCTCTCAATTGGAGTACTTGTTACTGGGATGACTAAATAGTCTCATACCATTTTCACTAGATTTGGGAAATCTCCAATATAGCTCTAATATTTTTGAATATATTTTAATTTAAATTAAATATGATTTGATTTAAATACAATTTGAATTAAAGTCTTAACTTACTTGCCATCAAGATAATAAATAATTTCACTTTTCAAATAAATATCTACCTTATGCTCAGGGTTTGTCATCAGGTTTTGTCTTTTGTTAAATATATATTGTTATAATGCAGCATCAATATCATTGATTTCAGTATCCACAATATTAGACTGTTCTTAATAAACTGATTCAGGGAGAGGAGTATAGGTTTCATCATAAGTTGTATAAACAGCTCTCTTGGAAGTCTCAATCCATTCAGACTCTCATTTGTGAGATGTATAATATGATAGTTTAAGTCTGAGGTCAAGTACTGATATATTTGAAGAAAAATAAATTGAAAATATAAAAATTTGAAATGTAAAATTCATATAGTTCTTGAGTTTCAAAATTTTACTTACTAGTACCAATATAATAAGTTGGAATATCTGTTATTGAATAATATATTTTCAACTTATCAATAGCTGTCATTAGTGCCAGATGAATAGTATTCAATTACTCTCTAGTAGTATTTTATTGCTCTTCTGTAGTATTCAATTGCTCATCTGTAGTTTTTCAAATCTTCTTGTCATGCTCTTCCAACATATCCAGTAAGAAATTATAAATTGGAACAGTAGAATAGATTGTTGGATATTTTTTTTGAGCAGCAAGATCTGTTATCATTTTGAAACTCTTTAGAATTTCCACAGTATCTTTCAATATATCTCAAGTATGACTCCCAATAGTATATTTTCTTAAGTCTTTGTCTGCAATAACAGTTGCAGTTAAAGGCTATATATTATAGAAAATAAATTTATTAGATTATTTGAATCAAATTTTGAATCAAATTTTGAATCAAATTTAAAAATGAATAAAAGACTTATATCTGAAAATTCTAAGGCCTGCTCAATCATAGAATATGTTGAAATCTATCAAGTTTTGACATCTAAAATAAGTTCTTTCAGTTTGAGTTCAAATATTTTACACTTCTTAACAAATTCCTCTTAATGCAATAAAGATGATCAAATCTTCATAATGATCATTTAAAGTTTTGAAATTTCTCTGCCCTCAGTTATATCAATAGTCTCTTGATCAGTCTTTAGATAGGTTAAAAAATCCTGAACAGCCAGATTAATGATATGAGCCATACATCATACATATTGTATTGATGGATGGTTTAGGCTAATATGATTGAACTTCTTATGAATTGTTCAAAATAAAACATTATTGTTAGTTGTATTGTCTGTTATTATAGCCAATACCTAGAGTAAATAATTCAAAATATAAGATAATTTTTAAATATCAAATAATAATCTAAAAGTATGAAAATACTCTTTTTGAAAAATATATACCTTTATCTGTATACCAAAGTCTTTAATACACTTCAAGAAGACATTAGCAAGATTTTCACCTAAGTGAGATCCTGATAGCTCAATAAAATCAATCAACATAGAATTAAGTCACTAATTCTGACAGATCCAATGTGCATTAATTCCAAGAAATACATAATGTCCATGTATCAAAAGTAAAGGATATTCAACCTAGTATATTCTAGTTTCCAATGAATTAAATGAGATTCAGATTATTAGAATTAAATTAAATTCTAATTATTTGAATTAAGATTTGAACTATTAAGATTTACCTGTAGTTTAATTTTAATGGTATTCCAACTTTGTTTGAAAGTTGATCTGATTTCATTTTGAATTATTTCAGTAGAAAGAATAGTAATATCTAATTTCAAAAGATAAAAAATAACTCTCAGTTCCAAATTCTCAATAACTGTAAAAGGCTGATTATCCTGAATAATCCAACAAATAAGCTTCTCTTGAAATAATTGTACATTGAATTTTGGCTATTATTATAATAAGAAAATTTTAAGTAATAATGAATAAAATAGAAAAAAAAAAAAAAAAAAAAAAAAAAAAAAAAAAAAAAAAAAAAAAAAAAAAAAAAAAAAAAAAAAAAAAGATTAAGTGAATTAATAATACTTATGAAAGAAATAAATCCATTGCTCCTGCTTGTTTAACTTTATGGCTCTGAGTAAAATGGTCCTGCATATTTGTTATTGAACTATCTACAAATTTATATATTGCTGAATAGTGATTACATTTCATACACTCCTTTCTCTGCTACCTTACTAGTCACAAGGTTTGGTAAGCAACCTTCTGAGTCCCTTTCTCCTATTATTACCCCCTCTACCTTGGGTTGGTTTGCTGTGCCTGCATGGGCATGGTGAGAGGAGGGCAATGGTGATGAGTTGCTCCTTTATTGGTATTGGATTGGTATCTTCTCCACTTTTTCATGATTTCTGATACCTTTGGCTGCATCTGGAGTGCATCCATTTTGGTGCAGTGTCTTCTTCCTTTTGCCATCATCAACAAGATGCTGTCTCAGTATATCTTGGGCTATGTAGGAAGTTGGTCGACCTTGGGCATCAAGTGCACAGTGTAGGTTACCTACAGGTTCTTAGTACCTATAGTAGGGTCCTCTGACTTTGATGAGCTTCCCAGCAAGCACAGTTCTGGTGTAGGTGACTGTTTTTCAGGTGTTGTTGGGATGGGAGGGGAGATGGCTGTTACAGATAGGAGGAAGGGCAATAATGGTGAACCAGTGGGGTGCCAGACTGGGGGCAGTCATCAGGGCTAGGGTGGACAATATTTCAGTTGGACCTTTTGATTGGCTGGTTGGAGGTGGGGTAGTGCAGGGGCCAGCATCCTGGCTGTACCCAACTGGAACCAGGAGCTGATACAGCAATGCAATTGAGACCTGCAGGCTTGGGGAGTGGGACCTTCCTCATTTGGCTATATCTGACTAGAACTGGGAGCTGACACAGCAACATGATTGAGGCCCATAGGCTCAGAGAGTAGGAGTGGGGTCTTTTCTGGCCCTAGCCTATGTGTAAGTCCTTTGTAGAAGGTTCTGCATATAAGTCCTTTACTCACCTGCTTTGAATCTACTCTGCTCTCTGTTGGTTGGTTGGGGGGTTTTTTCTTTGCCTCAGGCTTTTTTTTGAGGTCTGGGGGACTATTCTTTATTCAGTCCTGGCACTGCTGGATCCAATATATAGGTGTGCTCTCATGTATAAATGATGATTCAGCCCTGGTGAGCAGACAAGTCTAGTCTATGTTGTGGGGGTCAACATAGCTGGTGTTTGATAGACATAGCTAGAGTGGTGGGACTGCTGGACAATTTAGTAGCCTAGGTGGGGATATTGTTCAGTGGGTGGTGGGGGAGAGTTTTGGCCTATATAGTCTAGGTTCCCTTCCAATAAAAATCTGTGGGACTATGAGTCTGTTTAAAAAA
>RBNI01006330.1:0-11459 GCA_003990745.1 Jimgerdemannia flammicorona
CGTATGTCATTACTTGCACCTGTGGCTTCCAGTAGTCCTCCAAACCGCATTCTTCAAGGAGATTCTTCATATGATACGCCCATATGGCATAGTCCTTACCGTCAAAGACAGGAATCGTCCTCTTTACCATTGATATTGGCACCACTGCCGGAATGTTCATCGTCATGGAAGCGAAACCCGTTCTGGCTGTGTTTGTATTACCAGGACTTGGCGGTGCGCTGCTAGCACTGCTTGAACTAGTAGCCATTGTATAGCGTATGTGTAAGAGGGGTGTATTATAGCCGCTATCCGGGGCTCATAACCTGTTGTGGAATGTGGAAGTTTGGAGAGAGAAGCGATCTGTTTATTGCTAATTCTTACGCGCTTTTATGCGTCGCAATTAATGACATTTACATGATGACGTAGTCAAGGAAGGCTGTGCCACCATATATCGAGTTATAACCTACATATTTCAATAAGTAGGCTGCCTGCTCACCTGCAACTACTGCCAGCTCTGCCTTCCTCACCCCATCGACCTCATAACCCTCCTCCTCCAGGAAGATCACAAGAATTTCCCCCCTCAGTGCCTCTGCCACATCCTTGCCATGCAGAATCCTTTCCCAATGCTCCTCTGGCATCACCCACAGGTCCACCTCTCCCAATATATCTGCTGCAAGATTATCCATCATCTTGCTCATCCACAGCAAGTTCCCCACCTCCTTCCCTCCAGGGGTTGCCGGCCATCCTGCATCCAATATTGTGGTGTCTGCACCTACACTGGTGGCCTCATCCCACTCCTCCTCAGGGACATCCACCAGCTCATCCTCACCAGCTGCCACCACCTGGCCCCCTTTTTCCACATCCGGGACCCCAAAGTACACCTGCTGGGCCCCCTTCATCACCACATCCTCAGCTGCCCTTCTCCTCACTGCCAGGCCCCTCCTGATGAGAGGAGGGGGGGTAGCATCCAATTCCTGCTCCCAGACCTCAAAAGTGCCATCAGTATAGGGATCCTTGCCCAGCACCTTCCCAGCCTCTTCCTTGTCTGCCTCAGCCTCACCTCCACCATTACCAGCCCAGACACTGGCATCGATGCCCCCAGATACCTCAGCTCCCACCTCCTTCTTCTTCACCTCTGCCATCATACTCGCCAGAAGCTCCCTCTGCCTCCTACACCCCTGTGCCCACTCCCACTGCCTCTTGTCCATGCAGATACATTTCCCCTCTACAATCTCCAGATGCGTCGACTCCTCGAAAAGCTCCCAGGCCTTTGCCCTCCATTCCACCGCACCCCCCAACTCCTCCAGTACCTCCAACAGGTCCTCCTCCTCCTCTTCACTCCCCTTCACCCTTGACACCCTACAGACAACAGCACTCCACATCAACATAGAAGGCCAGTCCCTCTCCTTTCCCATGGCCTCTCTCCCTGCCAGCCTAATCCTGACATCCACATTACCTATCCTGATCGCTATCCCCTCCCACACCCTGAACCCGATATCCACAACATCACCATACTTGGCCATCATCTCCTCAACCCTCCTCCTGGTTTCCACCTTCATCACCATAGGTACCCCTTTGACCAGTAACTGCACTACCCTGGGGTCCCACCTAAGGTATCTCACCATAGGTACTGCCACTTTGCCCACCACCACTCTAGTCTTCATTGCCTCATCCAGTGGGCCCGCCTCCTCAAAGCCCACCTCCACCCCCTCTAGCCCCTTCAGGAGCTTCACCGAGGCTGCCCCAGCCACCTGCTGCGAGATAAGCCCCAGGACTATCCTCACCATCACCGCCAAGCCCCGGAAGCACAAGGTGACCGCAAACTCTGAAATCAACTTCTTGAGTAACGGTGCCACCACCAGCCCTGTCACACCATCAGCCAGGTCCCCCTTCCAAATCGGTAGCCTCAGCCCCACTCCGCCATCAGCCATCATATCTCATTTTTTTTCCAGATTCACCATTACACTCCCATCAGCAGTCCTGCCCCCAGCCACAATACCTCCAGACCCTATACTCATACCCCCAGCTAGAGAACCTCCCCCCCTTCCAAGGCTCGCCTTGTCCTTCCCCACAGCAGCACCAGCCCTGTTTCCAGTTGGCCAACCACTCCCCTTCACCTTGTCAGCAAAGCTCACCAGGCCAGTCCCTCCTCCATTTCCACCTGACACTGGCCCTCCTCCAGCACCCTCACCGCCCTTCGACCCTCCAAAGGCCCCCATCCCCAGGCCATAACCCCTCCCAATCTGCTGCCAACCAAAGGCCCCAGATCCTCCCGACCCAGTATGCCCATCAGAACTCTTGCTCGAAGACATGTTTATAATACCTTTCCTCTACTTTGTGTCGAAAAAACTGTTGCTTGAAGTTTGTGTAACGTGAATTGTACCAGAGAAAGGTATCCGTTCATCATCATTGTTATTGTATCACTTGAGATATTGGACATTAAAGACTGGGTAAATCTTAATGGTGTCCAGTAGTGCCAATTTGTAGAAGGTTGGAGAGACTTGTGAAATGACTTCAAATGGTCTAATGAACTTGCTGTTCAGTTTTGAAGATGGTCTGTGCTTGAGGTTGTCAACTCAGTATCCTCAGATGTCTAGTAGAACTTTTTCTCCAATATCGAAGATTTCTTCTCAGCGATGTTGGTTAATATACTGTGACTGTTGTTCTTGAGCTTATAATAAATTCTCAATTGCGATCTGGCTTAGATTATGCATTCAGAGTAAGAATTCTTCAACAGCTTCAACTGTGGAGGGTTCTTCAGTGGTTCGGATGAGTGTCAGAGGAGTGTTTGGGTTTTGTCCAGTATTGGCGAAGAATGGGGTCATTCCAAGGGAGGCTTGCTTACTGTTGTTATAGGTAAACTCGACTGCAGTGAGGTGTTTATGCCAATCATCTTGTCTGTAGGAGACATAATTTCTTAGCATTTGTTCTAGAGTTCAGTTCATTCTTTTGGTTTGACCATCAGTTTCAGGGTGAAAGGCTGTAGATAGTGCAAGTTTCATTCCAAGGTATGCATAGAGGGCTTTCTAAAAATGGCTGGTGAATTTCAGGTCTCGGTCACTAACAATGATCTTAGGAAGACCATGATAGTGGAAGATATTGTCAAACAAGAGTGTAGCTATGTCTGGTGCTGTTGCAGTGGTGGTGGTTGATACAAAGTGGGCTTGTTTGCTGAGATAGTCTACAAAGACAACAATTGCATCTTTTTCATTCTTGGTTTGGGGTAGTTATATGATAAAGTCCATAGAGATTCGTTCCCAATTAGCAGATAGTACTGGGATAGGGTGGAGTAGACCAGGTTTTGCTAGTGTTGAGGACTTGTTGTACTGGCAGGCATCATAGGAAGTGATGTAGGTCTTTAGCTGATCTGCCATGCGGGGCCAATAGAAGTTTTGGGAGATAACTTTGTAGTATTTATCAAATCCTAAGTGTCCAGCTATAGGGGCATCATGACATTCGAATAGGATAGTCCTTCAGAGGTCTCAGTTGTTTGGAACATATAATCTGTCCTTATAGTAGATAGCATTGTCCTTGAGTTGGTATTGGTTGTACCAGGTATGCTTGTCAGTATCATCACTGTTCAGGATTTCTCAGATTGCTTGAGCTTCCTTATCATCAGTATATGCTGTGATAATTTGTTCCATAATGGAGTTTGTAACCAGGGTGAGTGTTTGGATAACTTCTTCAATGGGTGGTCTGGAGATTGCATCAGCAACAATGTTTTCCTTACCAGGGCAGTACTGGATTTCATAGTCAAAGTTGGTGAGGACTTTCATCCATCTGGCTTGCTTTCAAGAAAGGGTAGCCTGGGTCTTGATGTTGACTAATGACTTGTGGTCAGTCAATACGGTGAAGTGTGCTCCTTCTAGATATGGTCACCATTTGATCAGAGTGTCTATGATGGCTAACATTTCCTTCTCATGAGTTGCATAGTTGATTTCGGCATCATTGAACTTATGGGAGTGATAGGCCACAGGGTGTCCTTCTTGCATAAGTACTGCTCCAAGGGCTAGGTCAGAGGTATTAGTGGTAACTTCATATGGTAGGGCAGGATTTGCTGCTTGAAGTACTGGAGTGGTTATCAAGGCATCTTTCAATGCTTGAAAGGCTGTATCTTGTTCAGATTCCCAATTTGCAAGATTGTTGAAGTCTTTTTCTTGTTTCATGGTCCAGGGTTGTTCTTCTTTCTTGCTATGCTTAGTCATTTGGGTTAGGGCAGTGGCAATTTTGGCGAAGTTGACAACAAATCACCTGTAATAGTTTGCTAATCCCAGGAATGACTGGAGGTCTTTCAGCTTCTTGGGTCTGGGCCAATCCTTGATTGTGGAGATTTTGCTGGGGTCCACTTTGATTCCATTTGGAGTGATAATATGTCTAAGGAATTGGATTTCTTTCAGAAGAAATTCACACTTGCTGAGTTTTGCGAAGAGTCGGTTTTCTCAGAGTTTCAGTAATACTAGCTCAAGGTGTTCAAGATGTTCCTCCAGGGTTTTGCTGAAGACTAGGATGTCATCAATATAGACAACAATGAATTTGTCCAAGTATGGATGCAGAATAGTATTCATCAGTGTCTGGAAGGTTGCAGGTGCATTAGTTAAGCCAAAGGGCATAATCAGGAATTTGAAATATCCATAGCGAGTTCGGAAGGCTGTCTTGTAGATGTCTTCTTCTTTCATAGTAATTTGCCAGTAGCTATTTCACAGATCAAAAGAGCTCATGAATTGTGGGTTGGTAAGTCTATCAAATATTTCATCGATTCTGAGTAGTGGGCAATAGTTCTTGATGGTCTGTTCATTGAGGTCTTGGTAATTAATACACATTCGCAGGTCTTCTCCTTTCTTGACAACAAAGAGGACTGGTGCACCATAGAGTGATACACTGGGTCTGATGAATCCTTGTTCTAGGAGTTTGTCAATTTCTTTCTTGAGTACATCAATTTCTCTTGGAGACATATGGTAGATTAACTTGAAGGCTGGTTTGGCATCTGGAATAGTCTTGATGGTATGGTCTACTGCTCATTTGGGAGGTAGGCCTTTTGGGAGTTTCTTCAGGAATATGTCTTGGAATTTCTGGAGTAGTGGTCTGACATGGCTGTCAACTTTGGAAAAGTCTTCTTCAGAGTTTTCAGGTTCTCCTTTGGATGGATGGATGGAGATAGCAAAGAGAGGACATTTCTTGGCTAATTTCTTAAGTTATAGCTTATTGATGTAGGTGATCTTTGGTTTAGGGTCACTAGAGTTGAGTGGGTCCTTTTCACCTTGCAGTTTGAAGTTGTGGCATCCTTTCTTGATGGTCAGAGAATGGTTTACCCAATTGATCATGGGGTTTTCTTGTTTCAACCATGGGGTTCCAAGAATGATCTCATTGTCAGGAAGTGATACAATCTGAAGGGTAACATGTACTTGATAGTCACCGATTTGGAAGGGTAGATTGCAGACTTCCTTGCTAATGACATGTGAGGTTCCATCAGCTGTGACAACTGCTTGAGTTTGTTGTACCGGAGAGGTGAAGACCTTGAGTCTGTTGGCTGTTTCTTCATTAATGAAGTTACCTGAGGCACCACTGTCTATCATGATCTTGACAGGTGCTTGGTTGACAAAAGCTTTAAGTGTAAGCAGTTTGTCTGATCCAATGGTGGTGATTTTGGTTATAGGAGCTTTCCTTCTGTTGGTTCTTCTTTGAGCCAGTTCGTTGATACAAGAGAAGCAATCATCAATCATTCGGGAAGAGTATATTTCAATGCCATGGGGGCATCAGCCACTTGGTACATATCCATCTTTGATTTTCTTGTAGAATTGTTCTTCTTTGTTCACAGTAGGTTGGGCTGGGGCCTTGTTTGATGAACCAAATTCTTTGGATCCTCAGATGGTGGGCAGTAGTTCAGGGACTTCCTTGACTGTCAGGTTTGACTCAATTTTTTCAAATAGGATCTGGGTAATACAGAATCCAATGGGGATCTTGAAGGGTGTCCAACTGTGGTTTTGGATGAGGACAATAATTTCACCTGTATAATCTTCATCAATGACTCCTCCTTCTACTGAGAGTCCTTTCAATACTAGGCTGCTGCGACAGCATATTCTTCCAACATGTCCTTCAGGGATTTGGATACTGATTTCTGTGTAGACTTGTTTGACTTCTCGGTTGGAGACTGTAGCTTCTTTGGCTGCATACAGGTCATATCCAGCTGCTTTTTGACTTTCTTTGGTTGGGGCCTTAGCAGTTTGTCTTAACTTGACAAAGTCTAGTGTTCTGGTGGTCAGGTTGTTTAGGTGGTGCAGAGTGGTAACAGTTGCTTGTGTTGCTGTTCAGGATTTTTGGTTAGGGCAGGCACTGGCCATATGTCCTGTCTTTCGGCAATAGAAGCATACTCCACTTCTTCTAAGTTCATTCCTTTCGCCTTCAGTAAGTTTCTTGAAGGTACTCGGCTGGGTGGGTTCATGATTTCTAGGTGTCCATGAGGTGGATGTTGAGAGAGCTCGGGATGCTTCATGCTTGGGTTCTTCTTTCTTTGTCCAAGTTTTTTCCTTGTTGTTGAATTGTTTTCAGAGCAGAATGGGTCCAGCTGTTAGAATCCACTTGACCATAGTCTTGATTCTTGCCAGGTACTATTGTTGGTGGTCACAACCAACTGGGCATCCTTGTTCTCGGATTTTTCTAGTAAGCCATTCAGGCAGGGCATCGAATAAATGATCTGCTCTTGTACCATTTTGTGCTTCATCATTGGCAATATATCCTAGGCCAACAGTGTTCAGGAGTGACTTGAGTTTTGTATAGAAGGTTTTGAATTCCTCCTTGCCATGTACATCAAATTTGAGATTGCGGAGTTTTACTCGGGATTCAGTGATCATAGTTTCACTGCAATATTGAGCAATCATGAGTTGTTTAAGTCCAGGGGCTGCAGGAAGGGCTCCATATCCTGGGGTATTGTTTGCTGCATTCTGAGCAACTACTGCAGGTCGGGTGTCCCATATAAGGGACTTTTCAAGAAGGGTTCACCACCATTCTTCAGCAGATCCTCGGAAGAATATAACAACTCGGCAGACATAGGCTGTAGTGGTAGCAAAGAGTTGTTCCAGAGTGTGGTCTTGATTATTTGTCAGAATGTGGTCAGTGACTTGCTCATTGGTCCATTGATTGGCTTCGAAGTTGGTGTCAACTACACTAATGAAGCTTTGGACTTCTTGTGCAGTACCATTGAAGGTAGATAGACTCAGATTTTTTGTAAGTTGGGTCTGTTTGGCTAAGGCAGTAATGGTTGCTGCCATTATGGCTACCTGGGCTGTGAGGTCTAGAATCTGTTGGTTTGCCATATTGTTTACTGGAGGTAGTTGGACTACTGGTAGTGGTGTTACTGGTACTACTTGAGGTACTGGTGCAGAGTGTGATGAGGTTCTTTGGGTCTGTGTAAGTTGCTGGAGTAATAGTTGTGGGTCTGGAGTAAGGGCTTGATAGATAGCTGTCTGTTGCTGTGTAGGTGTGTTTTGTCCTAATGGGGGTACATCTCCTTCAGTAGTATATCTGGGATTGAATTCACTGAGATACTCCTCCTCTTCTTCAGTTTGGTCTCTGTGTAATTGGGTTTGCTCAGCATCAAAGTAGACAGAATCAGTTGTATATCTAATTTCAGATGGACTTAATTCAAAGTCAAGTTCTGGTTCAGTATTGGTTTTGAATTCAGGTAGGGCTGTAGCAGGGCCTGCTTCAGGTTCAGGATCAGGTAGTTGATGAAGGGTTTCTCTTGCTTCTTCCTTAAGAATATAGTGGGCCTTGCTGTTCTGGAATCGGTAGTATAATGCAGTCTTGGTCCTGGTATGGTGAAAGTCGGTAGAGTTGAGCCACTTGGCTATAGAGGCTTGGGCTTCATGAGGAACTAAGGCTAGAAAGACTGCTGCTGGTTGTCCTAGGTTACTCGGGTTTGTAGAGCTGACAAAACTCTTGTTGAGAAGAGTAAAGAAGGCTTCTATAAGACCTTCTTCATCCTGACTTGCTGGGTGTAGGGCAAGGAGTTCGGTGAATAGAGTTTCACCTATTTGCTGGTTTAATTGGAGTACTTCTTTCTTTGTGAAGTTTGTCCCACTTGTTGCAGGTGTGGAGGTCAAATTGTCCTTGTATGTCAGGTTCAATTCTCTCCAGATTGTCAGATGGTTCAGGATAAATTCCAGTTCAGAGGTTGGGCTTTATACCAACTTGTAGGAATTCACAGAAGGGTTTGTAGTGGGGTGAGGAAGTGTCTTGAAGCAGAATTGGATTGTAAACTGCTGCTACCAAGTTGTAAGAGGGTTGCTTTTTAGGGTAACCATTGCATAGTTCTGGAAGGATTTTCTGGAAGTTCTGGATATTCTGGAAGACCATTTTCTTATGGTCAAGATCAATCTCATATGGAGTATGTCCTCTATGCTTATTGATTTTAAGATCGGGTTGACATCTCAACCAAAGTCCTTTTTCAGACTAGTTCTGGATGTTCAGGATTTTCCATATTTCAGGAAGTTCAAGAAACTAAGACCAGCTTAGTTAAATTGGTGTATCACTGCAGACAATACCCAATTAGGAAATTTCATAATAGGGTTAGGAGTGGGACCTAACGGGGAGCAGATTTACTTAAGAGTGGTTTGTGGGTTATTAAATAGATTTATTTGCTATTCATAATATTGCTAAACTAGGAGTAGTTGTATGAAAGGATATTGTGGAAAGTATTCAGAAATGTTCTTGTGTATTTGAGTCTGGGATTCTGAGGTCTGGGGGAGGGGGTATTTATACTAGTGAGGGGCTATCCAGACTATGCTAGATATGGATGTAGCACTAAGTGCTTTGCTGAGTCGGAATGCAGTCATATAGTACAATGGTGATCTGATATATCAAGAGATCATCTGACTGCTGAGTCAGTTCACAGTCATGTCATATAAGGCTAATCTAACTATACTATGACTGCTAAGCTATTTATAGGTTTAGATGCTGTCTGAGTAGTCTTCAATGATATCACCATCGATGACATCATCTCTGAAGAAGTAGTCATCTAGGAAGAGTAGTTCGCGGATTACTTCTCCTTGTTAGCTGAGATAATAATACATTGGAACTTCATCTCTGTCCCACAAGATAGCATCATCTGTCTCATATGCTGGATAAGATGTTGGTGGGTGAAGGAGGGATACATTGTTTTTGCTTTCATTGGATTCACTATCTGCATACCTTCTATAGGTTACAGCACTATGAGTCACAGGGTTGTAGTAAGCTAGTGGCTGTGGTTCATGTTGCTTGTACTCAGGTGGTGGAGTTGTTGGTTCAACCTCGAGGGTTGTCTGGAGGTACAGGTTGTGTTCTCTGGTCTCTTCATTATAGTTGAAGTAATTGGGGGTAAATGCGGGTTGGTATTCGTGCCAATGGTCATTGTTCCAATAAGTCTCATATGTGGTTATGAACTGTTGTAAGTTCATCAGCAAGATTGGTGGCATGATCAGGGTTGGTAGAGATCCTTGGCTTGAGGTTATGTTGGTATCAGAGGGGTCATTGTCTTCTGCTTCATCTTCATCAAATCGGATTATATCGTAGATGTCCTTTATGGCATATCCAACTTGGGGCATTTGCAGGATGTGGTTGTCGGGGTGTAGAAAGGTTCTGTTGGTAGTCTGAATATATTCAAGATACTTGTGGTTGAGTTCTTATATCATGTCATCGATTTGGCCATAGGGCAGGGTAGCAACCATTTCGCTAGTAGTAACTCAGAGGCAGGGAATAAAGGTGCTGTACTTATAGAAGAGTTCTCAGTATTTGTGGGTGATGAGCTTCTGATGTTGAGACATCTGGGTAATGTCTATATCATAATGGTGTTCGACCATGTCTTCCAGGAGGTGGCTGATCTAGTAGTAGCTTGAGATTTGTCCAATCTGGTGGGCCTCGTTAAGTATGTTCAAGGTATTCCATCAGACTTCCATGAAGTAGAGGGGTGCTCAGCTATGGATATTCATGAGGGGCAGAGGGGGTGTGGCTCGGTTGACAATGGCATTCCAAATGTCAGCGAGGATGTGGTTGTAGATCTCAGTAGTCATATTTGTGTATTTGGAAGTTGTGGTTGTTGTTTGTTTTGGTTCTTCTGTTTCGACACATCTCAATGCTCAGTATATATGCATTTGGTCCTGATTGGTAAGATTCTGTTTGTGTGAATCTTGTATTCTGTAACTTCGTGTTGACTCATCTTTGTGTGCTGTGACTTCTGTTTGACTTAGCTTTGTGATCATGCAGGTGATTTCCAGATTTGTTCAGAGGTCGCATGTGATTTCAGTGGCTTGTTAGGAGGGTGATGTGTGATTTCTGTGGCTTGGAGGTTGTGTGCTTACACTCACCCAGCCTTGCACCTTTAGAGTGTAAGTTGCAACCTTACTGCCCAAGTAACTAGATCCTCCTACCTAGCCTGCCCCACTCAGTGAGTATAGGTTGTGAGCCCCAACCACCTCAAATACTTGGCATCTAGTACACCTGACCTATTCCTATTAGTGCCTTCTGTCTTGCCCATCTAGCCCATCTTACCTGTCTTGCCTACCTGTGTTGCCTATGTTGCCCATATTGCCATCTTGCCATCTTGCTCATCTTGCTCATCTTGCCTATCTTACCCATCTTGCCCATCTTGCCTGCCCACGTTGTCCATGTCCTATGTTGCCTGTGTTGCCCATGTTACCCATGTTGCCCATTTTGTCCATTTTGCCCATCTTGCCCATATTGCCTGTCTTGCTCATCTTGTCTGCCTGTGTTGCTCATATTGCCCATATTGCTATCTTGTCATCTTGCCCATCTTGCCCATTTTGCTTATCTTGCCTGTCTTGCCAATCTTGCCCACCCATGTTGCCCATATTGCCCATGTTGCCTGTATTGCCCATATTGCCTGTGTTGCCTGTTTTTCCCATTTTGCCTATCTTACCTATGTCACCTGTCTTGCCATCTGCCTGTCTTGCCTATGTCACCCATCTTACTATCTTGTCCATCTTGTCTGTCTTGCCCATCTTGCCTGTCCATATTGCCCATGTTGCCTGTGTTGCCTGTATTGTCTGTGTTGCCCATATTGCCCATATTGCCTGTGTTGCCTGCCTGTGTTGCCCATGTTGCCCATGTTGCCTGCCCATATTGCCTGTGTTGCCTGTATTACCCATTTTGCCCATTTTGCCCGTTTTGCCCATTTTGCCCATATCACCTGTCTTACTGTCTGCCCATCTTGCCTATGTCACTCATCTTGCCATCTTGGCATCTTGCCGTCTTACCTGTCTTGCCCATCTTGCCTGTCTTGCCCATCTTACCCATCTTGCCCATCTTGCCTATCTTGTCTGTCTTGCCCATGTTGCCTGTCTTATCATCTTGCCATCTTGCCCATCTTACCCATCTTGCCCATCTTGTCTGTCTTGCTCATCTTGCCTGCCTGTGTTGCCCATATTGCCCATATTGCCTATATTGTCTGCTCATGTTGCCCATATTGTCTGTATTGCCCACCCATATTG
>RBNI01006331.1:0-11459 GCA_003990745.1 Jimgerdemannia flammicorona
GACAAAAATGGTCAGTTCTCGCAAATGTGCCAGCAGACCAAAAAAAAAGAGAACCAAGACCTGTTATCCTTGTACAACCACTGCCACCAAGAATAGTCATAATTTTACAAGAGACAGAAGTGATGACACCTTTGAACTGATGATATCAGAAGTCAGAAAACTGCTCAGACTTTGCCAGTGATGATGTCATCAATAGTGATGTCATCAAAGACTATCCAGACAGTGTCTAAACCTATAAATAGCTTAGCAGTCATAGTATAGTTGGATTAGTCTTGTACAATGTGACTGTGAACTGACTCAGCAGTCAGATGATCTCTTGATATATCAGATCATACTTGTACTACGTGACTGTATTCTGACTCAACAAGGTACTTAGTACTATACCCATATCTAGCATAGTCCAGATAGCCCCTCACTAGTATAAATACCCCCTCTCCCAAATCTCAGAATCTCAGACCTGAACAATTTAAACATAACTCTTGAGCACTTCCCCACAATATTCCTTCACACAACTACTCCTAGTATAGCAATATCATGAATAGCGAATAAACCTATTTAATAATCCATAAACCACTCTTAAGTAAATCTGCTCCCTGTTAGGTTCCACTTCTAACCCCATTACGAAATTTCCTAATTGGGTATTGTCTGCAGCAATATGCCAATTCAACTGAGCTGGTCTTAGTTTCTTGAACTTCCTGAAATACAGAAAATCCTGAACATTCAGAACTAGTCCGAAAAAGGACTTTGGTTGAGACATTAACCTGATCTTGAAATCAATAAGTATAGAGGACGTACTCTATATAAAATTGATCTTGACCATAAGAAAACAGTCTTCCAGAATATCTAGAACTTTTAGAAAACTCTTCCAGAACTACATAACAGTTACCCTAAAAAGCAACCCTCTTATAATGATATCTGTACTGACATCCATCTTTTTGAAAAGAGTAGGTACTATAAAGATACCACTTTGTATAATCTGCATTATATAAATCACTCTCTAACTGGCCCTTGAATATCAGATAAAGTAAAGGATCATATATGTAAATATGATCATACTTATCAACTTTAGTAAAAAGTATATCTGGTAAATTATTATGATAGACTTTTTAGTTTAAATAGGCATGAACTGGACATATATACTTTATATAATTATTATGATATATATAAATGAAATAATTATATTCCTTTAAGTAATAGAGATTATTAGTTCAAATAAAATAAAGTTATCAAAATTAAAGTTATTAAGGAAACTTACCACCAACTTGATGATTTTTGTAGAAATCTAATGTCAAGATAATTTATATTTTATCTAAAATATATTCAATATATCTCTATTATATCTGCAAAGCTTCATCTCTATGTAAAAGACAAAGAAATATAAATAAATAAATATACTATAATATATTAATAATAATACATATATTTGACTAATATTAAAAAAATAAATAAAAATATTTACATATTGTCTAGCTCTAATTATACCTTTTGTTTGATAAAGTATATAAAGAGCTTTCATATCATCACTTATTAATGCTTGAACAGATTTAGCACTATTATTTACTTATATCTTATACTTATATAGACTCTATATATATCTGCTGACTTTGGTAGATAATGATGAATTACCTATCTATTTCTTCTCTATATAACTGAAATTCTATTGTTGATCACTATAGTTGTACAAATCACAGTAATATTTGCTGATTACTGATCAAATTGCTATAGTAAGATAATACTATATATATATAAAAAAGATATCAGTATTTTTTATTATCAGATATATCAATAAATTATATATATTTAAATATTTACAGATTTGTCTTCATATCTAACAACCTTTTCATCAGTATTCTTTTAATTCTCAAAATCATATTTTTTATAAATATATATATAAATATAGCCTGGAGTATCTTCTATCAAAAAGGTGAGATTAAACTTAAGATCACATTCTTGATAAAAAATAATATAGACTTTAATAATTCTAAAATGTGTAATAATAATAATAAATAAGAAGTCTGATATATATATATATCAATATATATTAGAAATAATCACTTACTGATTATGGTTTTTCATTATAACTATATTAATATTATAAATCTCTTGCTTTTGTACAAGAGATATAATCTACTATAGAGAGTTCTTCATAATTATTATCATCAAAATTACCTTAAGCAGTATCAATAAGAGCTGGAAATTTTTTAATTTAAATTATTTCAGAATCATTGATAGCTTCTTCTTCAGCTGAAATGCTAAGTATATCTGTATAATCTTCAACCCCATCTTATTGAATCTATGCATTGACAGCTATATTAATTATAGTATTTATCCTTATTTATTATGAGATAAAATTGAAATTATATTAATAAGAGTGATATATATGTATGTTTGTTTAATTCTCACTCAATCATACTTACTTATTACAACTATTATATTTTTCTAATTTATCTATTATCTTTTTGATACTCTATATAATTCTTTATCTATCTATATTAGCATCTGAACATACTACAACAAATTGATTCATATTACTTTGATGACTAATATATTCTTTATACAGATGCTATAATTTAAGAATAATATAAAGAATTTGAGAAATTAGTACAATTCAACATTTTGTCTACCAAAATATATAGTTTACTAATGATTCTTACTGATTTTTACCCATTTTAAATAAATTGATCCTTATCTTATATTTAGAAACTGGATTCTTAAAAATATACCAATTAGTTATATTACAGTATAGATCTGTAAGCTGATTGATTATTTTATCCTCCCATTAATGAATAGCCTCCACAATATTCTTTACTTGAGGAATAATAGTAAGAGTGGGTACACTTGAGGTGATCTGCATTGCTATTGATGATAACTCAGTTGTTTTGATAGATTCAAGTATGTCTGCTTATAAAGGAGTGTTTCTGAAAGATCTTCAGATCTTATGACAGCAATTTTTATATATACAATTCTCAAAAGACTTCTTAGATACAGTTTAGTTTATATATCTAAGTACTTCATCATATCTATGATCAATTCTTAAAAACTCTAGATCCTTATAAACAGTGACAGGATCTTGAATATTTATCACTAAACCACCATCTCTAAGTCCAAGAAACTTATACAACTACTTCTGCAACTCATCTTTTTTCATATTTCCAGACAGCTTTGCTTCTTTAGATAATTTACTATTTATTTATTTAAGAAACCTTTTCACAACACTCATATATAGGTAATTAAGAAGGATATTGACAGAAATGTTGTACTTGTCTACAAGGGAAGCTGATGATAAGCTGGCAGTAACTTGAATGAACAAGGATGGGGTAGCAACAACTTGGGTAGACAAAGACAAGATAGGACTAACTATAGCTTGAGATGACAAAGATGGGCCAGCAATAGCTTCAGATAACAAAGATGGGTGAGCAATGGCTTGGCTGGACAAGGAGGTAACAGCAAGGGTATGGTTGCACCATCTGGCAATAGTGGCAGCTGATGTGGGTGTAGGAGTATTAGGAGTAGGTAAGGTAAATGAAGTAGAAAAAGAAGATGACATCATATAAAAAACTCAGTTATGCAAATTCACATATATATAAGCCACAGAAAATATGGTTGTCAAAGAGATTAGAGCCTCGCTGATTCTCAAAAAAGGCCTTGATCTGGGTCCAGTTAGTCATAATGGACCCATACCTCAAGGTATTCACGTGAACTTCAATTTTTTTTTTTTTACAGCCAAATCGGCGTACCTCAGTGACAAGAATTAATTTAATTAGGTGGTGTCAGTGTCATTCTTGACAAAATCATTTTTTTTGTGGCTCAACGTCCTTGTCTCAATGGCTCCGCAGCTCTGGAGAACCCTCTCGTTCGCGTCCGTGGCCTCGGCTACTACTCGCACCTGCACGCGGACAACCGTTTCCTCAATATACAGGATGCATCCTCACACTCTACCCTCTGCCCGCCACCACTTCACCACCCCCTCCACCTCCAGCCTCACCGCCACCTCCCTCGACCCTCCTCTCTCCAAACCCACCACCCTCGGCGGCACCTTCCGCCGACGGCGGTACCTGGGCTATTTCCTCGAGTACATGCTGTGGATCATCCTGGGCTCGGAGGCTTTGCACCTCGTTTGGCTCAAGATCGACCGTCGTGAGTACGCCGAGCGCACCACCTTCAAGGTCGAGGTCCTGCGCGACGTCGTCCGAAGGCTCGAGGCTGGAGACGACATCGCGGCGGACGAAGTACTCAAGGGAGACGTGAAGAGACTGCTTTTAAGGAGAGAGGGTGCCGAGGTGGTTGATGACTCGTATTTTGAGAAATGTGAGTGGGATGGATATGGGATTTGATATAGGGATGTAGGGGAAATCGACACGGCTGCTGCTGCAGGCTCGTGTTGGTTGAGAGATTCTTGATTCTCACCCAACGTCACTAATTGCAACGTAATGCTTGGCCCTCGCAGTACTCATAGCAGCGGAGACACCATCCTCCCCTGAGATACCCAAAATCACCGCTACGCCTCCCCAGCCCGATGCGGCACCCGCACAGCCCACCAACGCACTAGCATCCAAGAAACCACCAGTATTCCTATGAGATCCCGGCATTCCAGATGCCGTGTCGGTCCGATTCAGGGTTGCGTGTGCAGGGGGCCAGGGCATGTTGATGGATCTGTTGGGGAAGGAGGAGTGTTTCCTATGAAAGAAAGAGGCGGTCATTGGAGCAGGGTTGATGGGTCTCGGTGGGACGATACAATAGTTTGTGGTGTACACACACAAGGGGCAGATTGTAGATGTGAAATAGACAGATTGATAGACTTTCGGGTTTGTTTTAGAATCTGGTACATTATATGCTTGTCGTATTACATGCATTCGGGCTCAAAACCGGAAGACTCGCATGTCCGTATATCTGGATATGGTTGTGCGGCTCCAGCCCTGCCATTTCTTGGCAAACCAACCCCAAAGCTTAAAAAAAGCTGGGCTCTGGCAGTTGCATCGGCTCTCTGGTTTCCTTCACTGCCAAGATAATTTCATACTGATACTGACTCTGAGCCTCTAAAAAGAACATACTTACATCACATCATCTGGTCCTTAGCGAGATATGTGAAGTGTTTAATATAAAACATGCTAACAGCAATAAAGACCAATAAAGAGAGCAGGCCACTTGACTCTTTCTCTAATTCTCCATGCTCATTCCTCTTACCCATCTTCTATTTTTTTTTTTTTGAAAATCTCTTTCAGATCACTTTCTCTGATGTTTTTCTAAGAGGTCAAGTATAAGAGAGTTACTTATTAGAGTAACTGTTACATAGTTCTGGAAGGGTTTTCTAGAAGTTCTGGATATTCTAGAAGATTGTTTTCTTTAGATCAAGATCAATTTCATATAGAGTACATTCTCTATACTTATTGATTTTAAGATTAGATTGATGTCTCAACTAAAGTCTCTTTTTTTAAACTAGTTCTGAATGTTCAAGATTTTCTATATTTTAAGAAGTTCAAGAAACTAAGGCCAGCTTAGTTGAATTGGCATATCACTGCAGACAATACCTAATTTGGAAATTTCATGATGGAGTTAGAAGTGAGATCTAATAGAGAATGAATTTACTTAAGAGTAGTTTGTGGATTATTAAATAGGTTTATTTACTATTCATAATATTACTATACTAGAAATAGTTATGTGAGGGGATATTGTATAGAAGTATTTAGGATTATTCTTATATATTCAAGTCTGTTCAAGTCTGATATTCTGAGGTCTAAAAGAGGGGGTATTTATACTAGTGAGTGGCTATCTGAACTATACTAAATATAGATATAGTACTTAGTGCCTTACAGAGTTAGAATATAGTTATATATGGGGCCCCTTTCTCCACTACCTTATCAGTCACAATGGTTTGGTAGGCAATCTTCCAAGTCTACTTTTCACAATTATTACCCCCTCTATCTCAGGTTGGTTTGCTATACCTGTTGTAGAGTAGTGGGAGAGAGGCAATGGTGATGAGTTGCCCCTTTATTGGTGTTGGATCAGTGTCTTCTCCTCTTTTTCGTAGTTTCTGGTGTCTTCGGCTATATCTGAAGTACATTCATTTTAGTGCAGCACCTTTTTTCTTTTGCTGTCACCAATAAGATGCTATCTCAGTGTATCTTGGACTATGTAGAGAGTCAGCTGATCTTGGGCATCAAGTGCTCAGTATAGATTACCTGCAGGTCCTCAGTACCTATAGTGGGGCCCTCTGGCTTTGACGAGCTTTCTGGTGAGCACAGTTCTGGTGTAGGTGACTGCTTTTTGAGTATTGTCAGAATGAGAGAAGAGATGGCTGTCACAGATAGGAGGAAGGATAATAACAGTGAACCAGTAGGGTGCCAGGCTGGAGGTAGTTATCAGGGCTAGATGGGTGCTACTTTGGTGGGGCCTTTTGATTGGTGCAGTATAGTTAGGTAGTAAGTGTCACTCTTGGCTTCTTTTGACAATTCAGCAGATTGGGCTCCAGTCATCAGGAGGGGTTGGGGGGCTTGAGGCTACTTATTTCAGGCATCTTGGCTATACTTAACTAGAACTGGGAGCTGATATGGCAATGTGATTGAGGCTTACAGGCTTGAGTAGTGGAGTATTGAGGGTCTCCTCCTACCTCACATAAGTCCTTTACTCACCTCAACTGGAAGAACCAGGTTCTACCCACCATATTGTGCTTTGATGAGGGTTTTTCTTTACCTGTCATTCTCTTTAGAATGGCAGAGACTATTCTATTCAGCTTAAGTATAGCCTTATATATATATTGGGTTCTCGGGTATATACTTTCAGTCATTAGTATATGGCTGAGTTTCCCTTAGTGGTAGAGAGAGCATGGTGTGCAGAATGAGGTGTGGGCCAATATAGGCCCTGCTGTGCCTGGCATAGTTGAGCTGCTGGACAATAGCTAGCCTAGGTTAATAGGGGGGCAGTGCTTGATGGGTGGTGGGGGAGGGTTTTGGCCTATATAGTCTAGGTTCCCTTCTAATAAAAATCTGTAGGACATTGAGTCTGTTAAAAAAAATAGAATATAGTTATATAGTATAAGTATGAAGTAACATATTAAGAGATCATCTAACTGCTGAGTCAGTTTATAGTTATGTCATATGAGACTAATTTAACTATACTAATGACTGCTAAGCTATCTATAGATTTAGATACTATCTAGGTAGTCTTTAATAACATTACCATTAATGATATTATCTCTGATGAAGTAGTCATTTAGGAAGAGTGGTTCTTGGATTACTTTTTCCTGTTCACTGAGATAATAATATATTGAGACCTTATCATTGTCCTACAGGATAGTATTATCTATCTCATATGCTAGATATAGAGTTGGTGAGTAAAAGAGAAGTATATTGTCTTCACTTTCATCAGATTTGCTATCTATATACCTTTTATAAGTTATGATGCTATGAGTTGCAGGGTTGTAATATGCTGGCAGTTATACTTCATATCACTCATACTCAGATAGTGGAGTTATTGATTTGATCTTGAGGGTTGTCTAAAGGTACAGATTGTATTCTCTGGTCTCTTTATTATAGTTAAAGTAATCAGAAGTAAATATAAATTAGTATTCATACTAGTGGTCAATATTCTAATAGATCTCATAGGTAGTTATGAACTATTATAAGTTTATTTGCAAAATTGATAGAGTAATCAGAGTTGGTAGAGATTCTTAGATAGAGATCATATCAGTGTTGGAGAGATCATTATCTTCTACTTCATCATCATCAAATTAAATTATATTATAGACATCCTTCATAGTATATCCAACTTAAGACATTTGCAGGATGTGATCATTAGGGTGTAAGAAAGTTCTGTCTGTTGTTTGAATGTACTTGATATACTTATAGTTGAGTTTTTATACCATATTGTCAATTTGGCTATAGGATAGAGTTGTAATCATTTCAGCAATAATAACTCAGAGGTGGGGAATAAAAAAACTATACTTATAGAAGAGTTCTCAGTATTTATGAGTAATAAGCTACTGGTATTGAGATATCTGGGTAATATCTATATTATGGTGGTGTTTGACCATATTTTCTAGAAGATGGCTAATCTGGTAGTAGCTTGAGATTTATCTGATATAGTGGACTTTACTGAGTATGTTCAGGGTATTCTATTGGGCTTTTACAAAGTAGAGGAGTACTAAACTATGAGGGGCAGAGGAGGTGTGGCTCAGTTGATAATGGTATTTCAAATGTTAGTATAGATATGGTTATAGATCTCAATAATTATGGTATATATATATTAGGGAGTTGTGGTTCTCTGTTTAATTTGTTATAGTTCTCTATTTGGTTTATTATAGTTCTCTGTCTCTGTTTTGATATGTCTTAGTACTTAGTATATATGTATTCATACCCTCTTTCTCTGCTACCTTACTGGTCACAATAGTTTGGTAGGTAATCTTTTAAGTCCTCTTCTACAATTAATACCTCCTCTATCTTGAGTTAATTTGCTGTATCTATTGCAGGGCAATGAGAGAGAGATAATGGTGATGAGTTGTCCTTTTATTGGTATTTGATCAGTGTCTTCTCCACTTTTTCACAGTTTCTGGTACCTTCAGCTATATTTAGAGTATACTTATTTTGATATAGTGTCTTTTTTTTTTTGTTATTATCAATAAGTTATTGTCTTAGTACATCATAGATTACATAGAGAGTTGGCTGACCTTGGATATCAAGTGCCTAGTGTAGATTACCTACAGGTTCTTGGTATCTATAATAGAGCCCTCTGGCTTTGGTGAGCTTCCTAGCAAGTGTAGTTCTGATATAGGTGACTATTTTTTAGATATTGTTGAGATGAGAGAGAAGATAGCTATTATAGATAAGAGAAAGGATGATAATAATAAACCAGTAGGGTGCCAGGCTGGGGGTGGTCATTAGGGCTGGGGTGAGTACTGCTTTGGTGGAGCCTTTTGATTAGTATAGAGTGGTTAGGTAGTAGATATCACTCTTGGCTTCTTTTAGCAATATATAAGGTTGGGCCCAGTCATTGAGAGGAGTCAGGAGGCTTGAGGCTACCCATTTCAGGCATCTTGACTACACTCAACTAGAATCAAGAGCTGATATAGCAATGTGATCAAGACCTACAGACTTAAGTAATGAGATATTGAGAGTCTCCTCTCACCTCATATATAAGTCTTTTACTTATCTCATCTGAGAGAACCAGGCCCTATCCACCATGATATACTTTGATGAGAGTTTTTTCTTTAAATATCATCCTCCTTGGAGTGGTAAGAGCTATTCTATTTGGCTTAAATGTGGCCTTATATATATATTGAAATTTTGGGTATATATTTTTGATTATTAATGTAAGCGCACAACCTCCAAGTCATAGAAATCACATGTCACCCTCTTAACAAGCCACTGAAATCATATGCGACCTCTGAACAAATCTGGAAATCATCTGCATGATCACGAAGCTGAGTCAAACAGAAGTCACAGCACACAAAGCTAAGTCAATACAAAGTCACGGAATACAAGGTTCACACAAACAGAATCTTACCAATCAAGAACAAATACATATATACTGAGCCCTGAGACACATCAAAACAGAACCAAAACAAATAACAACCACAACTTCCAAACACACAAACATGACCACCAAGATCTACAACCACATCCGCGCTGACATTTGGAATGCCATTGTCAACTGAGCCACACCCCCTCTGCCCCTCATGAATATCTATAGCCTAGCACCCCTCTACTTCGTGGAAGCCCAATGGAATGCCCTGAACATGCTTAATGAGGCCCACTGGATTGGACAAATCTCAAGCTACTATCAGATTGGCTGCCTCTTGGAAGACATGGTCGAACACCACCAGGATACAGACATTACCCAGATGTCTTAACACCAGAAGCTCATCGCCCACAAATATCGAGAACTCTTCTATGAGTACAGCACCTTTATTCCCTGCCTCCGAGTTACTACCAGTGACATGGTTGCTACCCTGTCCTATGGCCAAATCGATGACATGATACAAGAACTCAACCACAAGTATCTTGAGTACATTGAAAATACAGACAGAACCTTCCCGCACCCCAATGACCACATCCTGCAAATACCCCAAGTTGGATATACTATGAAAGATATCTATGATATAATTCACTTCAATGAAGACAAAGCAGAAGACAATGATCCCTCTGACACCGACATGACCTCAAGCCAAGGATCTCTACCAACTCTGATCACACTGCCAATCTTGCCAATGAACTTATAACAGTTCATAACTACCTATGAGACTTATTGAGACAATGACTACTGATACGAATACCAACCTGCATTCACCCCCGATTACTTCAACTACAATGAAGAGACCGGAGAACACAACCTGTACCTTCAGACAACCCTTGAAGTTGAACCAACAACTCCACCACCTGAGTATGAGTGACATGAACCACAGCTGCCAGCATACTACAATCTCATGACTCATAGTACTGTAACCTATAGAAGGTACATAGACAGCAAATCCGATAGAAGTGAAAACAATACACCCCTCCTTCGCCCACCAACACCTTATCCAACATATGAGACAGATGATGCTATCCTATGAGATAGTGACGAAGTCCCAATATATTACTATCTCAGTGAACAAGGAGAAGTAATCCACAAACCACTTTTCCTAGATGACTACTTCATCAGAGATGATGTCATCAATAGTGATGTCATCGAAGACTATCTAGACTGTGCCTAAACCTATAAATAGCTTAGCAGTCATAGTATAGTTAGATTAGCCTTGTATGATGTGACTGTGAACTGACTCAGCAGTCAGACAATCTCTTGACATGTCAGACCACTTTTGTACTACGTGACTGCATTCTGACTCAGCAAAGCACTTAGTGCTACATCCATATCTAGCATAGCCCAGATAACCCCTCACTAGTATAAATACTCTCTCCCCCAGACCTCAGAATTTCAGACTCGAATACACAAGAACATTCCTGAATACTTCCCCACAATATCCCTTCACACAACCACTCCTAGTATAGCAATATCATGAATAGCGAATAAACCTATTTAATAACCCACAAACCACTCTTAAGTAAATCTGCTCCCTGTTAGGTCCTATTCCTAACCCTGTCACAAAAATTCCTAATTGGGTATTATCTGCAGTGATATGCCAATTCAACTAAGTTGGTCTTAGTTTCTTGAACTTTCTGAAATACAGAAAATCCTGAACATCCAGAACTAGTCCAAAAAAAGACTTTGGTTGAGATGTCAACCTGATCTTAGAATCAATAAGTATAGAGGATGTACTCCATATGAAATTGATCTTGACCATATTTTTTTTTTTTTTTTTTTTTTTTTTTTTTTTTTTTTTTTTTTTTTTTTTTTTTTATAGTTACTTGGACTCCATCCCTTTATTAAAACCCATCTATCCCATATAAATACAATGATCCCACCCCTTATCTGATCCCTCTAGGGGGTCTTCCCCCCCCTATCTTTTTCTTTTTTATTTTTTTTTT
>RBNI01006332.1:0-11457 GCA_003990745.1 Jimgerdemannia flammicorona
AAAAAACACATAGAATAAATATTTATAATAAAAGAAAATTGTTTTTAATTTTCGTCAGCATTTACACATTGATTTAAAAATACTACATGTGAGTGCAAGAGAGACATACGTTAAGAACGATATCAGCATAACAATATGTTTATGGCTTTTGACCAAAAAACAAAAAAAAAAAAAAAAAAAAAAAAAAAAAAAAAACACTCACCAAGCTTGTTGCAAACACAATATCGCGCTTGATATTTTCTTCCGCTTCTTCCATCTTTTTGTACAGCTTGGAATCGCCAATCATCTTTGACGCTCCCTTCACTTCGCGCAGGGTCTCGTCGAGTCGAGTGATGCAGCGGACAATGGAACCTGTAAACACTTCAGCGGTTAAACCCGAAGGGATGCAAGAGAACAAACTAAATTTAATGTCATTGGAAATTTTTTACCTTCAAGAACATCCGTCAGCTCCGTAATATGTTTGAAGGACTGCAGTAGTGCATTATTAGCATTCAATGATCGGTATATTTTGAACTGTAAATCGTTTGGTTCGGGCAAGGTTCCTCACCATGCCTCTAGCCCATTCGTAAACAGCCTCCACCAATCCGAATTTCAAGCCATGAATGTAATCGTCCGGACTGACATCCAATCCACAGGAATACTGCTCTTTTGCAATTCGTTCCGCAATACCGAGGATAATCTCCTTGCCCTACAAGTCAGCAAAGGAGATTTTATGAGAAAATACACATTTCGCTTTTCAGAACCAACATTATGTGCCATGAGCTAAACATAATCGAAAAAGAATGTTCGGGTGAATTCACCTTCGTCAGTTTCGGGGTCAGATTCGGCTCGCTCGCCTTCTTTTCCTGGAAGACGAAACAAGATAGCAACGCCACAATCTCAGCAGGCTCGAAGTCTGCCAGAATGTTTTCCAAGATCAGCTCCGTCAGAATCAGCTCGTCAGCGGAATTGATCTATGACAATTAAACAAGGGATTTCAGATTTGATATTGCGAAGACCATCATTTGCAAACATTCTTTGTGCTTATACCTCACAAGCCACTCGACCTTTCAACTGCACAGTCCCATTCACGTCAATGAAGTTCAACCTCTTCAGGACTTCAATTCTCTGATAATAATCCGGCAATAACTCGAGATTTTGATCCGAGATGGTGCGTTTCAGAACCTCAATTTGGTCCTTCAGAAGCCATTGCTTATGGACAAGACCATACTAAGGGGAGCAAAATGCAATCAATATATATTTGAGGATCACAGGATATCGAGAAGCACAAACTTACATGTTCATTCAAATCCGGACATCGTGTACATTGGTATTCATTCATCTGACTTAGAAGAGCCATTTTCTCCTTGAGGCGCTCCTGGAATTTGAGTTCTTTTATTTTGGCCCAATCGTTTTCAATAATGCCGGCTTTTACGAAATAAATGGATAAGAACGGAAATACAAGGAAAACGACATCAGTGCCGGCCCTTGATGAATGAAAGTATAGTCTGAACATCAAACACATGTCAATAACAAATATGGACTTACTCTTGGTTGTCTCCATCGCATATTTCAATAACTCTTGAGTTACTCGCGCGATTTCCAGATCGTCTTGCTTGTTCAAAATCGCCTCGCAGTCCACCTGTATCAACATCGGGAATGATTATCCGGTATTACCAAGGACAGCGCACATATTGAACAACAATATAGCGCATACAAGCGCACCTTAACATTTGTCTTGGTAATCACTGCAATGCCCGTAAATGAATGTATTCCAATTTCTTGACCATGGGAGGTGATATCGGGTACTAAGACTCGTGTAGCAGGGAGGGGAGCTATTCCATCTAGAGAAGAAACTGCTTCAAAATAGATAGGAGACAGAAGCAATTAAAATGGAAAGGTAAACAATAATAGGATCACAGTATCAAGTTGGTCTGACGAACATACTTTGTTGCTTCTTAATCTTGTCAATCAGAATGAGAAAATAGAAAGATCTATCTTGACCCGTCGCTGCAGAGGCTTTGGATGACAAAGGCGCGGGTTTTAATAATACTGCGGCTGCATTTCTATGGAACTAGTGGGTGACCATAAAGGAATGCAAATATTAGCAAGAGCCGGTATGAAAATAATAACTTACGGACCAAAACGCAAAGGGATACACAGGAAACACTCACGCTGTTATTGAGCACTACGATTCTTCCAGCGTTCAATGCTTTCATGCCTACGGGCGAGGCCACAATTTTTTCCAGAAGTTTATGGTTTAAGTCCACGATTCGCGAAGATGCCTCATAGAAATTTTCGATGTCGGCGTTGCAGATGGTGCAATTGAGTTTCTGGAGGGCGTTGAGGGATTCTTCACTCTGAGAGAAGACCAGGACACACGGCAAGAACTGTTAACCAAATTCAGAGCACGATGCATACTGTTGACGACAGCACGAATAAAAGTCAATTCACCTCAGCAAACTTCTTCTGATTTTCAGGCAGCATCTTTTGACTAGTGTTCTCTGAGAAACTGCGTTTAATCATCTCCTCCACCTTGAGCGCCTCGACTCGCAGCAGGTTCAGAATCATGTTGTAAGTTAATCTGAACTGCGACTCGAGTTTTGTGGGCACCCCCAGAATCATTTTACTCAGATTGGTGGGCTTCGTGTTGAGAGGGTAATAAAAGTGACAAGCAGAAAGATACATGAATTAGCGCAAGCTCCAAACAGTTCTTCAACGAGGCATGGAACGTGGGATTGCCGAGATTATCAGGCGCAAGTGCATAAATATAAATTAAATTCATATACATCGGGAGCTTCATCGCCCGAACAAGCGATGATCACGACACCAGTTTTATCCTGTCCACGGCGCCCTGCACGCCCAGACATTTGCGTATATTCACCTATCGGGTGCGTAAAAAAAAAAAAAAAAAAAAAAAAAAAAAAAAGAGAAGATAAATAGAGAGTCGCTAAAATTGTAAAATGGTTAAAATGGTTGTATCAATCTGAAAAGCATAATGTGTGCCGTGCAACTTCCACTAATGCTCTTGCCTTGATAAATTTTCCATACCTGGCAACAAATCTCTGAAGTTCCTTCCATCGTGTTTTCGGGTTCCCGAAAATACAACCGTTCGGGCTGGCATATTCACGCCCTACACAACCACGTAATGGTTTCAGCTATAAATAACGGGATGACTGCGAAGACAAAGCCAGAGCAAGACGGGTGCGGAATATAGCATGCACTGACAAACTCACCATGGCAAATGTCTCCGTAGCAAACAATACCTTCACCAACCTTTCTGCAAACAGAATCTCCACCATCTAAACTCCATGATGGCATGGCAAAATGATACGAATTACCGGGAATCGTGTTAATTAATACATATAGAACATAGGTATCACATACTTTTCGCCATTATATGATGATTCATATAGATTTATCCCGCTTCTTTGATGGTAAATGAATTAACCCTACACACCTCTTTGATAATCGGTAGTAGCCCACCATGATGTACCGCAATCCCGCGTTTCAACAGCTGCCGCATCCTGAGCACCTGCGGAAGTTGGCGATCATCCCCATGCAGCCGCGACAGGTTTTTCTCAATGAACACGTGCACTTTGCTCTTCTCCGAGTTCGAACACAAATCTATGTTGGGGAGACCACTTGCGAATTCATCGCATTTTCGCTTGGAAAAGGTGAAGACGACGACGGGGAGCAGTTGCTTTTTCGACAGAAACCCGATCATGTGAATCCATAGGTTGCGATCCTGAGAGGGTAGGATTATTAAAAATAAAATGGAAACTAAGGACGTCATCGATATCTGGTATTGTTCTATGATTATATATTGCAACTAGTGATGGAAATGATGCATGTAGGGATGTAGTTATCTAACTTACCACTTGTTGCATCGCCTGAAAGCTTCTTCCGCGGCCTCCATCTCCTCTCGATCCACCGCCTCCACTTCCTCTCGATCCACCGCCACGACCACCTCGACTGGCAGGAGTAGCATTCTTTTGCTCTCTGGCCTTTTTCGATAGAGCGTCGCTTGCATTCTTCCAACTAATAAACCGTGTAAGAGTCGTAATAAAAACGGGTGCATATAGCGGGCAACCCCAGATCAATCGTTCTGCGCGTAAACACTACACGAGCGATTGCGTCATCTTTTCATGAACGCAACCCCTTCCCCCCTTCCCCCCCCCATTATGAACACACAACAACACCAACAAAACAACAAAAGGCTATAATAACACTCACCCTGTACTCAGCCATTTCTTCTCGGCGTCAACAACCTTCTGCAGCTCGCCAGTAGCGTATAAGAAATGCTCCAATGGGATAGGTCGCTTCGGCGTACTGATTACGTAGATGTCTTTCTTCTTTGTGCGACTGGAGAAAAGAGTGAAGGTTGGGACAGGATCAGCAAAGTCGATTTGGAAGACGGAATGTAATTGCCAGATTCATCAACGGTCATGGTGTAAAATGGACTTCAGCATCGAAAGAAACGTAGGAAACACATGAAACATACCCAACCCAGCCTGCAAACTCTTTGGTATTTGGTACTGTAGCTGATAGCAAGATCAAATTCACGTGCGCTGGAAGCATAATGATGACCTCTTCCCATACTACGCCACGCTGGATGAGCAGACGATATACGAACGTGCGTTATGAGAGTTAGCAAAGGTCATCGAGGACAAACAATAATAACATGGCAACAAATAGAAAGGGAGTAAATCTCACCTCCAGATCATTGACATAATGTACCTCGTCAAAAATGACGAATTCCACGTCGCGGATCAGATCCGCACCGCGGTACAGCATCGAACGCAAAATCTCGGTCGTCATGATTAAGCAGCTCGCCTCGGGCCTGATCTGAACATCACCCGTCAGGATGCCGACGTCCTCGCCAAATGTGTCCTTGAAGTCACGGAATTTTTGGTTAGACAGGGCTTTGATAGGAGAGGTGTAGATGGCTCTGTGACAGGGAATTATTATTATTATCATCATCAGAATTAGAAAGGAACTTTGGCTACAATAATAGGAGGAATCAGTGTGCAGGAAACTCACTTAGTCATGTGCTTCCCCGCTAACGCGATGGCATACTCGGCCACAACCGTTTTACCTGCCGAGGTGTGCGCGGCGACGAAAACGGATTCCCCCATTTCCAGATGATATATGGCCTGCTTCTGAAACACGTCGAGCTCAAAAGAGTACTGTATCGTCGCAATGATTGGGAGGAATTCGAAATAGTCGGTGGGAACATTGCAACCAAACCACGGACTATATAAATTATACATCAACGACTCACTTCGCGCGCCATCTCCGGCACGACCTCGTGGAAATTGTCAAATCTCTCGTTGATATCGACCACGTGAGCCCATTCGCGCTTCCGCTGCCCTTCGGCCCCGGCGATGTCCCTTGGCTTCGCTTGCTCGAGAAGTGGTGGGGGCTTTCAGGGTTAGAACAGATAGACGCATAAGTGCTAGGCGGGCGAGTACCCTCGGTCGAGCTCAAAATCAAGAGTGTGATAACCGGATAAAAAGAAATGGCAGAAGACCACTCGCATACTTGGGTCGGAAGCAAGTTGTCGACCTCCTTTTCGAGCGAATCCTTTGGCAGGGGGAGCGGCGTCGGTTCTATTAATGTGAGCGGATCGATTTGGAGCGACCGTTATAATAAGGAGCCAAATAGCGAGAACGGATTTTGCTTGAGACCAGGTGCGACGAAGATGTCCATAGACAACAGTCAGGCGAGAAATGAAATGTGAAAGCTAGCCAAGCTCACCTGCATCGACCGGTACATGCTTCTCGGGAACCTATTAAATCATATAGACAATGAGTTGATTTTCCAATGCTAATTTCGCTAGCCGTAGTCCATCACTCCGAAACAAGAATCCCACAAGATGTCTACTATGCACTTCACCTACCCCACCAACCATCCCTTTTTTCTTGTCATACGGAGCGGGTTCCAGCAGGTCCAGCTCGAAATCATTGTCCATTCTCATCATATCTTCGATCGAGAACAGAGAGACGGAGCCGGTGTATCCCTTTGTATCCGTGGTATGGACGAGCTGATCATTCTCGTCTAATCCAAAGGAATATGTCGTATGAGCCTCTCGATTGGTATACCAACGACCCCCAGGGCGGACATCATTACAAGCGGGAAATAAATGTTATAGATTGTTAAGTACAGACCTTCAAAGATAAGCCCACGTTCAAACCCTGGTGCCACTGTCAACAAGCCCTCTACAATCAGAAAGAATCAACAACGTCAGAACTGAGATGTCCGTGCGTGCGTTATGACGCCTGCGGCTGCTGCGTATGTATCACCTACCGTTTTGGTCAAATAAGCCGGCTTCAGCTTCCTTCGCAAGCATATCCGCAACCTCATCTGCAGCGGCAACCATAACCTCGGATTCGAGACCGCCTGTGTTCGCAAATGTGTATGAAGTCAATTACGAGTCTCATACCAGAAAGTACACGCGTATAAACACTGTTGCCTACCCGGTGCAAATGGAAAGAAGTTTCCCTTTCCCCTCACAAAATCCGCCATGGATCCCGGGTCACGCCTTAGAGACGTTGAGTTTTTCGCCGTCAGCGACGCATCTGGAACCGTCACTTCTCTGTATCCTGCAACCTCGCCCCTCGCGCCACGACGGATAATGTCAAGTGTTGTTCGGGGACGAGACAGCTCCGTATAGTAAAGATTAGAAAGATCTGGTTCGCGGTGCCAGTACCTGCAAGATGTCGATTAAGGCGCAAGAATCACTGATTTAAAGCTCGGCAATAGTATCGCTTATTTTATAGTTTGTTACTTTCGAACGTTCAAAAAAAAAAAAAAAAAAAAAAAAAAAAAAGTAGCAATACCGCTAATAGTTCACAGGAATATGGTTGGAATACATACTGCTGACACCTCGCCAGCCATTCCTTTGGAAAAGAAGTCTTCGGAATTAGGAAACGTTGCTCTAGGTCAAGCTTGATTTGCTCGTTGGAAAGCGGAGTACCGAGTCCCGCCGGAAGCTGTATTGGAGAGGCCTCTGTATCCACGGCCAGAGGCTCGTCCCTGAGGACACGGAAGACTTGGTCAAACAAAAGGTCGTGGTTTAGGTGAGCCATGGATGGAAGCAAAGCGGATGTGGCTTGCGGTTACGTGACTGCCACTAAGTATTAAGGCACGTGTTCGGTTGACGCGTCGCTCGTAACTGCCGAACGAACGCGCGGCGACCCTTACGCAGTTTATAATATTAATCAGAGAGGCAGAAAAGGCTGTATAAATAGGATAGGTTGCAGATCAGATTTGAACTATCGGAATTCTGGTGCATTCAGGCAGGAAGCACACCATCAAGGGAATCCGCGTATTATAGGTCGACAGGTTGCCCTGCGACGCTTCACTTAAGAAATTTACTAGCAAAAGCATCGCGATAGAACCGACTTTTTCAGGCGCTCGACCGCTCTTTAGCGACAAATTTCTGGTGGGACATCACACTAAGTCCCCTCCCCCCAAAATAATAATAATAATAATAAAGCCAACGATACGAATGAATCCAACCAGCGAGTCGCCTCTCGCTGACTCCCTATGCAAAGTGATTGAAACGCGTTATATATATATATATTGTTTATTTTTTTATGGATATAGGTCACAGCCAACAGATTTCGGTGTTGACAATAAGACTATTAGAGAAAAATGGTACACCAATGCTTATATTACATGACCAACCTACATGTCAACATGTATCTGTCGGACAGGTATCAAAATATGTTTGCCCCGCTAGGTAAAAATCTATAAACAAACACGGCAGCCTGCGCATCTACATTTGGCGGACCAGGAGCCGTGCTCAGAGAACGAGGCCCCATCCTCAAAATTCTTGCCCCCTCCCCACAGACTTACACCAGCCCTGCCCTCTTCGCAATGGCGATCGAGACGACGGCAAATATTGCCATCACGCCGAGGATCCAAAAGAACCATACGAGGTCGTATTGGTCGCGGCCAGGGACTTTGACGTTCATCCCCCACAAGCCTGTGACGAGGTTCATGGGCACGACTACGGTGGCGAAGACGGATAGGCGGCCGACAGCATCATTCGTCACACTCGAGGTCTGCCTCGATGGAAACCTGGGCGAGATAGTTGGAGTGCGAGCGCGCCAGGATCTTCTCGTAGTGATTGAGATTCTGCACCATCGTGATGATGTGGTCTGAGGAAGATTCAGAGGAGCGGATCGAATAAGTGGCTACATCACAAAAATAATCGCAATCTACATCCTTCCCCTTCTCCCATTCATCCTCTCCTCCCCCTCCCCTCTTATCCCAAAGGGGAAGAAAAGATCACCTTGAATATCTCCCAAATATAAGGCAACGTTATGATGCATGGCCTTCTTAGGGACGTTTATCGGCCCGCTCATCCCACCAACCCCAACCCCAGCCTCCATCTTCATTTCGCTGAACCTATCCTCGAACCTCTTCATAAGCGCTTTGACGACGTCCGCCTTGGTGCTGAGCAACCTGAGCATCTGCATGACCTTCTTGCGGCAATGGCCGATGCGACGGAGCATGTCGGAATGCAACAGCAAAATGAAGTCGTCGATGGAGTCGACCTCGAGCTCAATCTACTGGATCAGCGGTGCAAACGAGTCGGTGATGTCATCGATCAGCGCGTAGTTGATCCAGTCCGGCGTCACCGTGATGAAGTGGATGCGTTTGCGCACCTTGTGTGGGTGGTGAGTCGGTTTGAAGTGGAACTGGGTGGATGGGAGTGGAGCGTAGATTAGGATCTCTGAGGTGAGGATACTTGACAGTATGCGCTCGCGCGAATGCTCTACTCACAGTCAAGATCCCATTCCTAAGCACAATGTTGTAGAAGCCCAAAGGCTTCATATGCGTTGAACTGTAGTGATCTTGATTGAATGTTCGGAAGGACACAAACATATAGTTCCCAAAAATCTCGCACTTTTCGCGTCTCTTGCATTTGGATATCCTCGGTCGTCAGCGGGTGAATGCGGAAGACCTAGCGTCAGGAATAAATTTCAATATGATATTGCTGCTCGCTGACGTACACCCAATAGCCAATTCATATAATCCCTCCACAAACTCCTTTCCAACGACCGAGAAAATAATCGAAAAAAAAAAAAAGTCTACCTTGCTCAACATTTTCATTTCAACATCTGTGAGAGCCAAAACATCAATCCAGTACCCATCATCCTTGAGGAGATCCGATAACTGCCGTCCCTAGTACCAGATCCAGATGTCGTTTAACGACCTGGCCCGGATTGTCCCCGTAGCAATGTGAAGCGTTCGACCACCTCTTCTGGGTTGGAATTCTGCTGGGGAATGGGCAATAAGAATAAGAACACAAGGCTCGAAATTGTTGCTGTTCACCAGTAAATGGAATGCGAAAGGTTCCATAGGAAGTTTAATAGGGACGTCTGAAAATGGTATTATTTGAACCTGTTGCGCCGAAGTATGCAGCACAAGCATGGCTACCCGCAAACACGGAAACCCGGATTTCTCACCTTTGCCAGCTCCCCAAACAGGCTATACTTGCGCTAGACAAAAATCTTCTCCGGGTCGCCGTCCCCAAGGCCGAAGCCATCCAGGCTCATCGGATCTTCCTCAATCCCATCGTCGTACTCGACCTCTGTGTGGGCATAGTGGCTGAGCGCGTCAAAGTTCACCTCGCCCTCCCTGTGGTCATCGCACTCGTCGTCAGCGTGGCCCAGGGGAAAGCACACGTCTTCCTCGACGTTGGAATCGCGGCGGTTGTCGTCATCCAGGATGACGGAGGCAACCTCATTATCCTGAAGTGGATGCGGTGAGATGAGTGTCAATGTTTAGGTCGCGGTTGATTTGGAGGACGAAGTCCAAGTAGCTGACACGGAACGGGTCCGTTGGCGTGTCGAGAGATGGCTGGACATGCTTTTGTGGGGAAACGAAGGAAAATATCCAAACTCGGCTTTAAATATTTGTTCGGAGTCTGACAAGGTCGTACATGCGACAAGCATCCATGGCTATTTATACTCTATCAGTAACTATGGTTACAAATGACTACAGGGATTTACTATGTCGCGACTATGTAACTCTTTTCGTTGTGCCCCGCATCATGCTGACGATTTCGTGCTACGCTCTACCCTTTCACACCAATCCTTTCCTCCTTGCTTTTCTGTTTCCTCCTCAGGAGTGCCTGTTCACGCGGCGAGAGGGACATTGTGGCGGTGGCAGCGGTCACCGTGGCTTTCGACGACGACGACGCGCTACCCAGTACCAGCGGTTGCCCCGCCTTGGCGCGTTGTTGCTGGGCCGTGTATTCGGCACGCAGGCTTTCAAACTCTGTAATGTCCTCTAGAAGGAGGTCGATGCGGGTGGGGTTTCGTCGGAGCATGGGTGGTGGGTGACCATTCTATTGAATGACAGCCATCGAATATAAATATTTTAATGCAATGTCACGTGCCACGGATTCTTGTGTTGACATCATCTTGTGGCGAAGAGGAGGAGTTATCATCTTGCCTAGAGCCTGGAAACGATGCAGGATCCCCTGGATGACCGCGAGCCCGTCGCCCCAGCAACCTCCGTGTCCATGAGCAACGAAAAAGAGGATACCGGCGAGGACAAGGTCACCGAGAATCCCGCTTCTTTCACTGAAAACCCGCAGGACACGGCTGTTCCAGATGCATCGGCCTCACCCTGGCAAACCGTATGGGACGACGCCTCCCAGTGCTACTACTTTTGGAACACGGAGACGAACGAGACCGCCTGGCCGGAATCCCATGACGCCACGACCGGTGAGTCCGACCAGACCAACGCAGAAGGGGCATCAGATGACCCCTACACCAGAGATGCATCTTTGTATTCATACTACCCAACCTACTCCGCCGACGCTTACTACCAAGACCCATACGCCGGCCAGTACGACCACACGCCCAAAAATCCTCTCGACTCACTCCTCGACAAGATTGACACGGAGGTGAAGGCGCAGCTTGACGGCACGCCCGCGTCCTCCCGCCCAACCCCCACCTTCCCGCCTCCGATGCAACCATCATACATGCCCGCCGAAGGGTACCCGGGCGCCACTGCCGCCGGTGAGGCGTACACGTCGCATGCACTTTTCAACGCGCGGACAGGCAGGTTTACCAGTGTAGCGGATGCGTCGCGGCTCAATCCCGAGCGGCTATCGGCGGAGAACCGGGCGATGCGTCAGATGGGGTACTACTTCGACCACGAGCAATTCATGGAGGAGCGGAACAAGATGAGGGAGGCAGGCGGCGGAAAGACTAGGCTGAGTAAGGCGGATTTGGAAAGGCTGAAGAAGGCGAGAAAGGAAAAGAAGGAAATGAAGGAAAAGAAGTGGTTGATGGGGGATTGAGGCCCATGATTGGGAATGAAGAATGAAAGGGCTTTTGTAGAGCTCAAACATTATGAAGCGCAACGGTGGGGTGTAGTTTACCATTGGCCATTAGCCGAAATGTTGCCCTCCGAAATTTCGGTATGGTTTTTTTTTTTTTTTTTTTTTTT
>RBNI01006333.1:0-11456 GCA_003990745.1 Jimgerdemannia flammicorona
AAAGCCTACCTTGACTCCCTCTAACCCTTTTAAGAACTTCACTGAAGCTGCCCCAGCCATCTGCTTCAAAATCAGATCCAAAATCATCTTTGTCATGACTACTAATCTCCTGAAGTATAGCATAACTGCAAACTCTGAAATCAATTTTTTGAGCAATAGAGCAACCACCAGCCCCATCATACCATTGGTCCTCTCCAGTCTCTGTGACCCAGTCTCACTATCAGCAGTCATATCTGAATTTTTTTTCAGATCCCCAGTTACTCTCCGATCAGCAGTTTTATTACTTGTAAGCATGCAACCTCCAAGCCACTGAAATCACATGTGACCTCTGAACAAATCTGGAAATCACCTGCATGATCATGAAGCTGAGTCAAACAGAAGTCACAGTACACAAAGCTGAGTCAATACGAAGTCATGGAATATAAGATTCACACAAACAGAATCTTACCAATTAAGAACAAATGCATATATACTGAGCTCTAAGACGCATCAAAGCAGAACCAAAACAAATAACAACCACAACTTCCAAACATACAAATATGACCACTGAGATCTACAACTGCATCCATGCTGATATTTGGAATGCCATTGTCAACCGAGCTACACCTCCTCTGCCCCTCATGAATATCCATAGCCTAGCACTCCTCTACTTCATGGAAGCCCAATAGAACACCCTGAATATGCTTAACGAGGTCTACTGGATTGGACAAATCTCAAGCTATTACCAGATCAGCTGTCTCCTGGAAGATATGGTTGAACACTACTAGGATACAGACATTATCCAGATGTCTCAACACCAGAAGCTCATTGCCCGCAAACATCGAGAACTCTTCTATGAGTACAGTACCTTTATTCCCCACCTCCAAGTTACTACCAGCGAAATGGTTGCTACTCTGTCCTATAGCCAAATCGATGACATGATACAAGAACTCAATCACAAGTATCTCAAATATGTTCAGACTACTGACAGAACCTTCCTGCATCCCAATGACCACATCCTGCAAATGCCCCAAGTTGGATATGCTATGAAGGATGTCTATGATATAATCCACTTCGATGAAGATAAAGCAGAAGACAATGATCCCTCTGATACTGATATGATCTCAAGCCAAGGATCTCTGCCAACCCTGATCACACTGCTAACTTTACCGATGAACTTACAACAGTTCATAACTACCTATGAGACTTATTGGGACAATGACCACTGGTATGAATACTAACCCGCATTTACTCCCAATTACTTCAACTATAATGAAGAGACTGGAGAACACAACCTGTACCTTCAGACAACTCTTGAGACCAAACCAACCACCCCACTACCCGAGTATGAGCGATATGAACCACAGCTGCCAGCATACTATAATCCCATGACTCATAGTACTGTAATCTACAGAAGGTATACAGACAGTGAATCCGATGAAAACAAAGATGATGCATCACTTCTTCACCCCCAACACCTTATCTAGCATATGAAACAGATGATGCTATCCTGTAGGATGGAGACGAAGTTCCAATGTATTATTACCTCAGCCAATAAGGAGAAGTAATCTGCGAACCACTCTTCCTAGATGACTACTTCATCAGAGATGATGTCATTGATAGTGATGTCATCGAAGACTATCAGACAGTATCTAAACCTATAAATAGCTTAGTAGTCATAGTATAGTTAGATTAGCCTTATACAACGTGACTGTGAACTGACTCAGCAGTTAGATGATCTCTTGACATGTCAGATCACTCTTGTACTATGTGACTGCATTCTGACTCAGCAAGGTACTTAGTGCTACATCCACATTTAGCATAGTCCAGATAACCCCTCACTAGTATAAATATCCCCTCCCCCAGACCTCAGAATCTCAGACTGAAACAGATCTGAATAATCTGAACACAACTCCTGAGCACTTCCCCACAATATCCTTTCACATAACTACTCCTAGTATAGCAATATCATGAATAGCAAATAAACCTATTTAATAACCCATAAACCACTCTTAAGTAAATCTGCTCTCTGTTAGGTCCCACTCCTAACCCCATTACGAAATTTCCTAATTGGGTATTGTCTGCAGTGATACACCAATTCAACTAAGCTGGTCTTAGTTTCTTGAACTTTTTGAAATATGGAAAATCCTGAACATCCAGAACTAGTCCGAAAAAGGACTTTAGTTGAGACGTCAACCCGATCTTGAAATCAATAAGCATAGAGGACATACTCTATATGAAATTGATCTTGACCATAAGAAAACAGTCTTCTAGAATATTCAGAACTTCTAGAAAACCCTTCTAGAACTATGTAACAGTTACTCTAAAAAGCAACCCTCTTACAACTTGGTAGCAGTGGTTTACAATCCAATTCCACTTCAAGATGCTTCCTCACCCTGCTACAAATCTTTCTGCGAATTTCTACAAGTTGGTATAAAGCCCAACCTCTGAACTGGAATTTATTCTGAACCATCTGACAATCTGGAGAGAATTGAACCTAACATACAAGGACAATTTGATCTCTATACCTGCAACAAGTGGGACAAACTTCATTCAAAGAAAGAAGTACTCCAATTAAACCAGCAAATAGATGAAACTCTATTCACCGAACTCCTTGCATTACACCCAGCAAGTCAGGACAAAGAAGGTCTTATAGAAGTCTTCTTTACTCTTCTCAACAAGAGTTTTGTCAGCTCTATAAATCCGAGCGACCTTGGACAACCAGCAGCAGTCTTTCTAGCCTTAGTTCCTCACGAAGCCCAAGCCTCTGTAGCCAAGTGGCTCAACTCTACCAACTTTCACCAAACCAGGACCAGGACTGCATTATACTACTGATTCCAAAACAGCAAGGCCTGCCATATTCTTAAAGAAGAAGCAAGAGAAACCCTTCATCAACTATCTGATCCCAAACCTGAAGCAGGCCCTGCTACAGCCCTATCTGAATCTGAAACCAATACTGAACCAGAACTTGACTTTGAATTGAGTCCATCTGAAATCAGATATACAACTGATTCTGTCTACTTTGATGCTGAGCAAACCCAAGTACATAGGGACCAAACCAAAGAGGAGGAGGAGTATCTCAGTGAATTCGATCCCGGATATACCACCGAAGGAGATGTACCTCCATCAGAACAGAACACACCTACACAGCAACAGACAGCTATCTATCAAGCCCTTACTCCAGACCTACAACTATTACTCCAGCAACTTACACAAATCCAAAGAATCCCATCACACTCTGCACCAGTATCTTAAGTAGTACCAGTAACACCACTACTAGCAGTCCAACTGCCTCTAGTAAACAACATGGCAAACTAACAGATTTTAGACCTCACAGCCCAGGTAGCCATAATGGCAGCAACCATTACTACCTTAGCCAAACAGACCCGACCTACAAAAAATCTGAGTCTACCTACCTTCAATGGTACTGCACAAGAAGTTCAAAGCTTCATTAGTATAGTTGACACCAACTTCAAAGCCAATCAATGGACTAATGAGCGAGTCACTGACCGAGTTCTGACAAACAATCAAGACCACACTCTGGAACAACTCTTTGCTACCACTATAGCCTATGTCCACTGAGTTGTTACATTCTTCCAAGGACCTGCTGAAGAATGGTGGCAAACCCTTCCTGAGAAACCCCTCACATGGGATACCCAACCTGCAGTAGTTGCTCAGAATGCAGCAAATAATGCCCCAGGATATGGAGCCCATCTCACAGCCCCTGGACTTAAACAACTAATGATTGCTCAATATCGCAGCGAAATCATGATCACTGAATCTCGAGTAAAACTCTACAACCTTAAATTTGATGTACATGGCAAGGAGGAATTCAAAACCTTCTGTACAAAACTCGAGTCACTCCTGAACACTGTTGGCCTAGGATATATTGCCAATGATGAAGCATGAAATGGTATAAGAGCAGATCATCTATTCGATGCCCTACCTGAATGGCTTACTAGAAAAATCCGAGAATAAGGATGCCCAGTTGGTTGTGACCACCAACAATAGTGCCTGGCAAGAATCAAGACTATGGTCAAGCAGATCCTAACAGCTGGACCCATTCTGCCCTGAAGATAATTCAACAACAAAGAAAAGACTTAGACCAAGAAAGAAGAACCCAAGCATGAAGCATCCCGAGCTCCCTCAACATCTACTTCATGGACACCCAGAAATCATGAACCCACCCAGCCAAGTACCTTCAAGAAACTCACTGAAGGTGAAAGAAATGAACTTAGAAGAAGCAGAGCATGCTTCTATTGCCAAAAGACAGGACACATAGCCAGTGCCTGCCCTAATCAAAAACCCCGAACAGCAACATAAGCAACTGTTACCACTCTACACCACCTCAACAATCTGACCACCAGAACACTAGACTTTGTCAAGTTAAGACAAACTGCTAAGGCCCCAACCAAAGGAAGTCAAAAAGCAGCTGGATATGATCTGTATGTAGCTGAAGAAGCTACAGTCTCTAACTGAGAAGTCAAGCAAGTCTATACAAGAATCAGTATCCAAATTTCTGAAGGATATATTGGAAGAATATGCTATCGCAGCAGCCTAGCATTGAAAGGACTCTCAGTAGAAGGAGGAGTCATTGACGAAGATTATATAGGCAAAATTATTGTCCTCATCTGAAACCACAGTTGGACACCCTTCAAGATCTCTATAGGCTTCTGTATTGCCCAGATCCTATTCGAAAAAATCGAGTCAAACCTGACAGTCAAGGAAGTCCCTGAACTACTGTCCACCATCCAAGGATCCAAAGGATTTGGTTCATCAAACAAGGCCCCAGCCCAATCTACCATGAACAAAGAAGAACAATTCTACAAGAAAATCGAAGATGGATATGTACCAAGTGGCTGATGCCCCCATGGCATTGGAATGTACTCTTCCTGAATGATTGATGATTACTTCTCTTGTGTCAATGAACTGGCTCAACAAAGAACCAACAGAAGAAAAGCTCCTACAACCGAAATCACTATCATTGGATCAGACAAACTGCTTATACTTAAAGCTTTTGTCAATTGAGCACCTGTCAAGATCATGATAGACAGCGGTGTCTCAGGCAACTTCATCAGTGAAGAAACAGCCAACAGACTCAAGGTCTTCACCTCTCCAGTACAATAAACTCAAGCAGTTGCCACAGCTGATGGAACATATCATTAGCAAGGAAGTCTGCAACCTACCCTTCCAAATTGGTGACTATCGAGTACATATTACCCTTCAAATTGTACCACTCTCTGACAATGAAATCATCTTTGGAACTCCATGGTTAAAACAAGAGAACCCCATGATCGATTGGGTAAACCATTCTCTGACCATTAAGAAAGGATGCCACAACTTCAAACTGCAAGGCGAAAAGGACCCACTCAACTCTAGTGACTCTGGACCAATGATTACCCACATCAATAAGCTACAACTTAAGAAATTAGCCAAGAAGTGCCCTCTCTTTGCTATCTCCATCTGTCCATCCAAAGGAGAACCTGAGAACTCTGAAGAAGACTTTTCCAAAGTTGACAGCCATGTCAGACCACTACTCCAGAAATTCTGAGACATATTCCCAAAGAAACTCCCAAAAGGCCTATCTCTCAAACAAGCAGTAAACCATATCATCAAGACTATTCCAGATGCCAAGCCAGCCTTCAAGTCAATCTACCACATATCTCTGAGAGAAATTGATGCACTTAAGAAAGAAATTGATGAACTCCTGGAATAAGGATTCATCAGACCCAGTGTATCACCTTATGGTGCACCAGTCCTCTTTGTTGTAAAGAAAGGAGGAGACCTGCGAATGTGCATTGATTACCATGACCTCAATGAACAGACCATCAAGAACTGTTGTCCACTACCCAGAATCGACAAAATATTTGATAGACTTACCAACCCACAATTCATGAGCTCTTTTGACCTGCGAAATGGTTACTGGCAAATTGCTATGAAAGAAGAAGATATCTACAAGACAGCCTTCCAAACCTGCTATGGACATTTCAAATTCCTGGTTATACCCTTTGGCTTAACTAATGCTCCTGCAACCTTCCAGACACTGATGAATACCATTCTACATCCATACTTGGACAAATTCATTATTGTCTATATTGACAATATCCTAGTCTTCAGCAAAACCCTGGAGGAACATCTCGAACACCTTGAACTAGTACTACTGAAACTCCAAGAAAACAGACTCTTCACAAAACTCAGCAAGTGCGAATTCCTTCTGAAAGAAATTCAGTTCCTTGGATACATTGTCACACCAAATGGAATCAAAGTAGACCCCAGTAAAATCTCCACAATTAAGGATTGACCTAGACCCAAGAAGCTGAAAGACCTCCAGTCATTCCTGGGATTAGCAAACTATTATAGATGATTTGTTACCAACTTCGCTAAAATCACCACTGCCCTTATCCAAATGACCAAGCACAGTAAGAAAGAACAACCCTGGACTATGAAATAAGAGAAAGACTTCAACAATCTTGCAAATTGGGGACCTAAATAAGATACAGCCTTTCAAGCATTGAAAGATGCCTTGATAACCACTCCAGTACTTCAAGCGGCAAACTCTGCCCTACCATATGAAGTTACTACTGATGCCTCTGACCTAGCTCTTAGAGCAGTACTCATGCAAAAAGGACACCCTGTGACCTATCACTCCCGCAAGTTCAATGATGCTAAAATCAACTATACAACTCACAAGAAGGAAATGTTAGCCATCATAGACACTCTGATCAAATGGCAACTATACCTAGAAGAAGCACACTTCACTGTATTGACTGACCACAAGTCATTAGTCAATATCAAAACCCAGACTATCCTTTCTCGAAAACAAGTTAGATAGATGAAAGTCCTCACCAACTTTGACTATGAAATCCAGTACCACTCTGGTAAGGAAAACATTGTTACTGATGCAATCTCCAGACCACCTATTGAAGAAGTTATCCAAACTCTCACCCTGGTTACAAACTCCATCATGGAACAAATTATCACAGCATATGTTGATGATAAGGAAGCTCAAGCACTCCGAGAAATCCTGAACAGTAATGATGCTGACAAATATACATGATACAATCAATACCAACTCAAGGACAATGCTATCTACTATAAGGACAGATTATATATTCTAAACAACCGAGACCTCCAAAAGACTATCCTATTCAAATGTTATAATGCCCCTACAGCTGGATACTTAGGATTTGATAAATGCTATGAAGTTATCTCCCAAAACTTCTATTGGCCCCGCATGGCAGATCAGCTCAAAACCTACATCACTTTCTATGATGCCTGCCAATGAAATAAGTCCTCAACACTAGCAAAACCTGGTCTACTCCACCCTATCCCAGTACCATCCACTAATTGGGAACAAGTCTCTATGGACTTCATTGTACAACTACCCTGAACCAAGAATGGGAAAGATGCAATTGTTGTCTTTATAGACTATCTCAGCAAACAAGCTCACTTTGTACCAACCACCACCATTGCAACTGCACCAGACATAGCCATACTCTTGTTTGACAATATCTTTCGCTATCATGGTCTTCCTAAAATCATCATTAGTGACCAAGACCCAAAATTCACCAGCCATTTTTGGAAAGCCCTCCATGTGCATCTGGGAATGAAACTTGCACTATCTATAGCCTTTCACCCCGAAACTGATGGCCAAACTGAAAGAATGAACTGAACTCTGGAACAAATGCTAAGAAACTATGTTTCCTACAGACAAGATGATTGGCATGAACACCTCACTGCAGTTGAGTTTGCCTATAACAACAGCAAGCAAGCCTCTCTTGGAATGACTCTATTCTTCGCCAATACTGGACAAAACCCAAACACTCCTCTGACACTCATCTGAACCACTGAAGAACCATCTATAGTTGAAGCTGTTGAAGAATTCTTACTCCAAATACATAATCTAAGCCAGATTGCAATTGAGAATTTATCACGAGCTCAAGAACAACAGTCACAGTATGTTAACCAACATTACCGAGAAAAAACCTTTGATATTGGAGAAAAAGTCCTATTAGACATCTGAGGATACTGAGTTGACAACCTCAAGCACAGACCATCTACAAAGCTGAACAGCAAGTTCATTAGACCATTTGAAGTTATGTCACAAGTCTCTCTGACCTCCTACAAATTGGCACTATCAGACACCATTAAGATTCATCTAGTCTTCAATGTTCAATGTCTCAAGCAATATAATGATAATGATGATGAACTATTTCTGAACCAAATAACAAAACCACCTGCACTGGTCATTATTAATGATCAGGAAGAATATGAAGTTGAACAAATCCTCAACAGACATGGCCACAAGAACCACCCTGAGTATCTCATTAAATGGAAAGGTTATCTGATCCATGATGCAATATGAGAACCCAAGACCAATCTCCAGAATGCCACCGACTTAGTTCAGGAATATGATTCCTTGAACAAATGAAATCTGAATACCCCAATACCTATCAGTACATAGCATATATTACCCTTCTGAACATTATAGTTATTATGAACCTAATGAAGAACTTAGCAAGACAAAACAAAAGAATACTGACCCTCTGGAAAAATAGCAAAACTGAAAGCAAGCTTATTCTTCCCGTACCACTGATGGGAAACAAGGCATAGACATTTAAGAAGATTCCTTAGAGGAAATTCTCCAGCAGTGAATGACATCAGAATCACTTCCAGCACATGGCATTGAACACATGACCCTTTAACATGTGAATCCAATGCATTAGACAACTGTACTATGAGTATGCTACTTTCTGAAAAAAATGGACCTTACCAGACTTTTGACCTCCCAAATGGTATAACAATACTAGAACAAAATTAGAAGGCCCCAATGAGGATGTCGAAAGCTAAGAAGGGGAGAGTTGTAAGTACACAACCTCCAAGCTACTGAAATTACATGTGACCTCTGAATAAATCTGAAAATCACCTGTGTGATCATGAAGCTGAGTCAAACAGAAGTCACAGCATATAAAGCTGAGTCAATATGAAGTTATGGAACATAAAATTCACACAAACGGAATCTTACCAATCAAGAACAAATGCATATATACCAAGCTCCAAGATGCATCAAAGCAGAACCAAAACAAATAACAACCACAACTTCCAAATATACAAATATGACCACCGAGATCTACAACTGCATCCATACTGATATTTGGAATACCATTATCAACCAAGCCACACTCCCTCTGCCCCTCATGAATATCCATAGCCTAGCACTCCTCTACTTCGTAGAAGCCCAATAGAATGCCCTGAACATGCTTAACGAGGCCCACCAGATTGGACAAATCTCAAGCTACTACCAGATTGGCTGCCTCCTGGAAGACATGGTTGAACACCACCAGGATACAGATATTACCCAGATGTCTCAACACCAGAAGCTCATCACCCGCAAATACCAAGAACTCTTCTATAAGTACAGCACCTTTATTCCTCGCCTCTGAGTTACTACCAGCGAAATGGTTACTACCCTGTCCTATGGCCAAATCAATGATATGATACAAGAACTCAACCACAAGTACCTCGAATATGTTCAGAGTACCGACAGAACCTTCTTGTACTCCAATGACCACATCCTGCAAATGCTCCAAGTTGGATATGCTATGAAGGATATCTACGATATAATCCACTTCGATGAAGATAAAGCAGAAGACAATGATCTCTCTGATGCCGACATGATCTCAAGCCAAGGATCTCTGCCAACCCTGATCATACCGCCAACTTTGCCAATAAACTTACAACAGTTCATAACTACCTACGAGACTTATTGAGACAATGACCACTGGCATGAATACTAACCTGCATTTACTCCCAATTACTTCAACTATAATGAAGAGACTGGAGAACACAATCTGTACCTTCAGACAACTCTTGAGACCGAACCAACCACCCCACTACCTGAGTATGAGCAATATAAACCACAGCCGCCAGCATACTACAATCCTGTGACTCATAGTGCTGTAACCTACAGAAGGTATGCAGATAGTAAATCTGATAAAAACAAAGATGATGTACCACTTCTTCACCCCCCAACACCTTATTCAGCATATGAAACAGATGATGCTATCCTGTGGGATAGAGATGAAGTTCCAATGTATTATTACCTTAGCCAACAAGGAGAAGTAATCTGCAAACCACTCTTCCTAGATGACTACTTCATCAGAGATGATGTCATCGATGGTGATATCATCAAAGACTATCCAGATAGTACCTAAACCTATAAATAGCTTAGTAGTCATAGTATAGTTAGATTAGCCTTGTACGACATGACTGTGAACTGACTCAGCAGTCAGACGATCTCTTGATATGTCAGATCACTCTTATACTACATTTCTGCATTCCGACTCAGCAAGGCACTTAGTGCTACATCCACATTTAGTATAGTCCAGATAGCCCCTCACTAGTATAAATACCCCCTCCCCCAGACCTCAGAATCTCAGACTGGAACAGACCTGAATAATTCGAATACAACTCCTGAGCACTTCTCCATAATATCCTTTCACACAACTACTCCTAATATAGCAATATCATGAATAGCAAATAAACCTATTTAATAACCCACAAATCACTCTTAAGTAAATCTGCTCCCCGTTAGGTCCCACTTCTAACCCCATCACGAAATTTCCTAATTGGGTATTATCTGCAGCAATATGCCAATTCAACTAAGCTGGTCTTAGTTTCTTGAACTTCCTAAAATATGGAAAATCCTGAACATCTAGAACTAGTCCAAAAAAGGACTTTGGTTGAGATATTAACCCGATCTTGAAATCAATAAGCATAGAGGATATACTCTATATGAAATTGATCTTGACTATAAGAAAATGGTCGGCTCCTTTCTTCGCTACCTTACTGGTCACAAGGTTTGGTAGGCAACCTTCCGAGTCTCCTTTCCCCTATTATTACCCCCTCTACCTCGGGTTGGTTTGCTGTGCCTGCATGGGCATGGTGGGAGGAGGGCAATAGTGTTGAGTTGCCCCTTTATCGGTGTCCGATCAGTGTCTTCTACACTTTTTCGCGGTTTCTGGTGCCTCTGGCTGTATCTGGGGTGTACCCGTTTTGGTGCGGCACTTTCTTCCTTTTGCCGTCGTCAACAAGGTGTCGTCTCTGGTGTGTCACGGGCTACGTAGGGTGTCAGCCGACCTTGGGCGTCAAGTGCCAGTATAGGTTACCTGCAGGTTATTCGGTGTCTGTGGTGGGGCCCTCTGAGCTTTGGCGAGCTTCCCGGCGAGTGCGGCACTGGTGTAGGTGACTGCTTTTTGGGTGGAGTCGGGATGGGAGGGGAGATGGCCATCACAGATAGGAGGAAGGGCAATTATGGTAGACCAGTAGGGTGCCAGACTGGGGGCGGTCATCGGGGCTGGGGCGGGTGCTGCTTCGGTGGGGCCTTTTGATTGGTGCGGCATGGTTAGGTGGTAGGTGACACTCTCGGCTTCTTTTGGCGGGTAGCGGGGTGAGGCCCCAGTCGTCAGGGGGGGTCG